>JAOQMS010000180.1:53766361-53883372 GCA_027563885.1 Erythroxylum longipes
CTAGTTCGACGAGCAATGGGAGTAGAAGTACCACCATTCTCTGTTAGGTGTCTTTTCTTTGCTAGGTGATCTCCTTTTTGAGCAGTTTCCTTGCATGCGTCAGAATCAGGTGATAGCCTGTTTCCAAGATCTCCTTCTGGCTTTCTGAATCCAATTATCTCAGATCGTCTTTCCTTGGAAATTTTGCTACCATGTGTTCTGAAGTGTTTTGCAGCATCTGTTCTGGCCTTCTTCGATCTAGTCATTATTACATCTACATCACACAGCTTCTGAGCATTTTCAGGATCCTTACAATATGAAATTGAAGACTTTTCATTTGATGCAGCACCAAGCCTCGACTTTCTCTTAGATTTCCTTGTTGAAACCCCATTAATGTTGCTGTTATCATGAACCTGTTTTTCTGGATGAGTACCATTCTCAGTTTTCCTTCCATGAGATCCTTTTGCAGACTTCCTTTGGTTAGACAATCCCGGATCAGTTGCATCTTTATGGCACATACCCTCCCCGTTAAATAACAGTTCCATGGCTTCAGCAGCCATCTGAGTATCACAACCCGCATCAGACATTGCTGGCATATTCTTCCTATTAAGTGTAGCTCCCATGGTTCCAGCTGAAGTATTGCCCTGAAACTGTTCGTTAAGTTCATTAAGAAGAGTTCTTTTAACATCCATTTCAGTTCCTTGGGTTGTCTGTACTTTTGAGTTAGGCATCAGCAATTTTGAATCAGAATGAACTAATTTTTCATTTAGGGAATATGAGTTCCCTTCCTTGTCTCTGCATCCACTGGGCTGAGTTTTATTGAGCTTTTGGGAACTTGAAAAAGATCTCTTTCCAAAGAATTCTTCCTTCCTCCTACGAAAGATATCTCCCCCACCCTCATCTTCAAGTTTGTCATCCCAGTCAAAGATCCTACCTTTTCCATTGGTGCCACTATCATTAGACTTCTTTGCCAAGACTTGAGGTCCTTTTGTAGTTGATATACAATTTGCTTTTCCCAAACTGTTGTTTCCATGGTCAACCTCATTTTCAAACAGCTCTTTATTCTCTTCAATCAACTTCTGGACACAAGCAAGTGCATTGGCTTGTGACGATTCTCCAGGTTCTTGTGAGTCAAGGTAGCTTAATCCGGCCAACCCATCATTGCAAGTGGGAAACTGAAACACTTCTGTTCCTCCAATAGTATTCTTATTGATGGAAGGAGGTATGTCATTTTCAACATAATCACCAAAGAGGTTTCTCACTGTAGAACGACCAACCTTGCAAGTTCTACCATTCATTAGTCCCTTAGAATAACCATTATAGTTTTCTATGTCACCTAACTGCTCAATTTCTTCACTGACTTTTCCTTTTGAGCCATCATTTTCTAGAGGATCTTCCCCAAGAAACTGAATATTGCTTCTGAGGGAACAGGTCTCATTGTCAGTTCCCTTCAAAGTAGCAAGGCGAGCTACAAGACCAGATGCCCGCAAGGATGCTGTCCGAACTGAAGTAAACCTTGGGGCAGAACCTAAAAAGTGAAGAAC
This sequence comes from Erythroxylum longipes, assembly GCA_027563885.1. Lineage (NCBI taxonomy): Eukaryota > Viridiplantae > Streptophyta > Magnoliopsida > Malpighiales > Erythroxylaceae > Erythroxylum > Erythroxylum longipes. Next base: position 53,767,885 of record JAOQMS010000180.1, read on the forward strand.
GATGTGAAGATTAGACAGCAAAGCTTCAAACTGATGTAACATGAATGAAAAAAATGACACTCTAGGTCAAAGAGATCGACCAAAAATATATAACAAATTGATCACTGCAAAAGTAGGGAAACAACACAACACATGTAATTGGATTCTCTAAATGTAGTTTGATAGCTTTCATTTCTAGAAAGGAATATCATTTCTAGGCTTAAAATCCTTTCTTCAAGGTAAAGAATTGATGCACAGAACTTCAATTGTCATGAACTTATTTCATTGGAAACAAAGAAAAGAGTAAAAAGAATGAAAATCACATGATGATCAGTTATCAAGAACATAGGAAATCCAGGTTTGTATGTCAAGACTAGTAATGCCTTCAATCTATGTTGGACAGACTTTTCATCACAAAAAATTGTTAAGTATCAATCCATGTGCAACTTGTACAATCAGCTATTCTCCTTTCATTCCCTACCCAATCCTATCCGTGGATTATTGACCAGTTAACCATAAGTTATATGAAAGGAAAATCACAGATAATCAAATTTCCTTCCAACTATGAAACTTGATTAAGCTCAAAACCTTCCGAACTACTAACCAGAAGCATGCTTTTCATCAGTCAAAGAATTAAATTTCTTCCTTAACCCTTTCTGACCATGTTTAGTAGGAGTGTATTGAATGTCCTTTTTCTCCAGTGAATCACATAAGCTGCCTCTTCCCGACTCATCATCCAAAAGTTCATCATGACAACCCAACACTTGAGTTCCTTTTGTTTCATCGCTATCACTATCGACAATGAACTCATCTATCAGCTGCGTTTCCATAACTTCACAGAAATCTTCATCGTCCAATACCTGAGTTTCACATCCAAAATCCAATATCTGTGTTTCTATTGCATCTTCAATGGGGACAGTTTCATCATATGGTACAGTATCTTGTAACCAATGGAACTCGTTAGCATCCATGCCTTCTTCACCAGCTGATTATGTTTACAAAAACAAATGTCAGCTCCACCAACCAAATACATTCATTCAAAAAAACAAGAAAGAAAGCTTCAGTGACCAATAAAAATTCAGGACAATTCAAGCTTCCTCATATAAACACAACACAAGATCAAAGAAAACAACAACGAAACTATACTAAAAACTAATTCAAGAGGAAAAGATTAAAACGAGACTATTAAAAGCCCCAATTTCAAACTATAATTGAGAGGTGGCCATAAAAAGCTAAACTAACATCCCACCACACTACAGCAAAACCGAACTTTTTGTACCAAATCAAACCCCCAAGAGATCATTAAAAAAGGAACGAAATTTAAGTGTATAACAACCCAATTCGAAGAAAAAAAGATAGCAAAAGAATAACTAAGGGAAAAAAAATACTTAGTTATTTTTTCTTACCAAATCAAATCCCAGAAAGATCATTCCAAAACGAACGAACTTTAAGTGTATAAAAACCCAATTCGAAAAAAAAAAAGCAGATGAATAACGAAGGGGAAAAAAAAAGCATGATACTAGAAAAAGAACATGGTAATGAAATCAGATAAGTGGAAAATCACCAGACTTGTCTTTGATTGGTTGAAATTTATCATCACCATCTCCAACAGAACCCATTGCAATTATTCTTCAAAAAACTGAGAGAAGTGTGGAATCATTTACACTCTACAGTAAATATCAATTCTTTCTCGTTAAACCGAAGACAGAGTCACTTGAAATGAAAAAATCGGTCGCGTCAAAGAAGACGGGATGGAGAAGGCTTAGGGGTAAGAAGGCCAGAAGGTTTTTGGAGGGAAAATTGATGCAGAGGAGTGAGGTCGTTACAGTAACGGAGAAATTTTGTTTAAGTAGGAAAATTAGCAAATGGGCATTTGGTCTAGTGGTATGATTCTCGCTTAGGGTGCGAGAGGTCCCGAGTTCAATTCTCGGAATGCCCCTTTGTTTTTGTTTTTGTTTTTGTTTTCTCAATATTACTTATGGTTTTAGTACTACATTAGTAAGCTTAACGAGTCGGACCAAATGTGAATCCTTTAAAAAGTACCTTTAGTCGTGGACTTTAGACAGACCCAACTCAAATCCAACTAAGTTAGTATATTTTTGGGCCGAAAAAGAATATCGGGTCTGAGTCCAGTGAAACCAGATTTGACTCGTTTAATCTTGAGTCAAACTTAGACTAAATTGTCAACCCATGCATCAATAAAGAAAAAATATTTTAGAATCCAATCAGGGAATCGTTGATAGAAATAAGAAATGGTTCTCAAACTAACGCAGAGCAGAAGAAAAACATTGCAACATCTGAAATTAAGAATGCCTTTTCATTTTCACAAATAAAGTTCTCCACAGCCAACAAAACAAACTACAGAAGAAACAGGTATGAGCACATATCCGATTCCTAAAATCAAATCCAAAGTCTGAAGAATTCTTCTCAACATATACATCTGTCAAAAGCTAGAAGAATTCTTGTCAAAATCCTGCAAAGCAAGCTATTTCCTAACAAATGCCTTGGCCAGTGAAGCATCATACATGTAAGTCCAACTAGATAGAGGACTTTAGTCCAGTGGCAATGCTGCAGGATCAAGTTGCCAGAAATCTCTCAGGCTACCATCCCTCTGGTTGGTCAGACGATAAGAAGGGACTTGGTGGGAGAACCTAAGAAGCTCGGCATTCGGAATCACCATTTTGACCGGAGAATGTGATCTCCCTTTTAGCTTAGGCTTGAAAACTGAGTTGAACCCATTAAGATGTTCAAGAAGTAGAACTTCTATCCCCCTATCTGTTGTTTCGAGGACCTCTACCATATCGTATTCACACTCCTTAATTTTTGAAAGTCTAATCTTCAAAGACCAGTCCCTGTACAATGCCCAAGCCTCACCTTTCTTAGGCAAGATAACATACTCTTTCTTCGCCTTTCCACAAGTAATTTCTGCAGCTAACTGATGTGAAAAGAGTTTAGTAGATGTATAAGCATCCCGTGCACGATTTTCAAATCGAAATCTTCCACAACAAACGAGCATGTTCTTGTCATTCCATCGCGGTATGTCCTTTGATGCGCAAGAAGTAAGCCATCTCACATGTATTGTACAACCTTGGGAAGAGTCGATTTTTGATATCAGACCATAGTACTTGGGCAATCCATCCTCAGCACTGTACAATGCCCAGATTTGACCGACTTTGATCTTATCAATCGATTTTTGAGCATCAAAGTCAAAAAATTCTGCATCTGGAACTTCAATAAAATCACCATTGTTGATATCATTGCTGTTATGTCCTAACTGAGATTCTTTCGCGCCAGCTGACTCAGCCATGGGTGTAGAATTACTTCCTTCCAATTCTTTCTCACAATTCACTTTATCATAAGGTTTTGAAGATGAATCAATAGGTACACTATCAGCAACCCCCGCTCCTAATTCATCAGGGAGAGCAATCTCTATTATATTTTTGGGCAATGAAGCTGGGTCAAGTTCAAAAGATTTTGACCCACATTCTATTTCCTTGCCTGTCAGCTTAAATGAAGGAACCATATGGGAGAAACGGGGTAATTTAGCTGACGGAATTTGAAAACTCTGCTCACCAACTCGACAGAAAACACTCACAAATCCTTTTAGTTTGTGCAAAAATGCAACACAGACACCAACATCATCACTGTAGTCTGACAAGACTTCAACAAATTCATAATCATACTTCCCATTAGAGTCTGCGTCCGATTTCCATTTAACATCCCAGTTCTTAAAGAGGGCCCAAGTTTCTCCCTGCCTAGGATATATCTTGTATGGGTCCTTGGGCTTACCTTTTTCCCAAGGAATCATATGAGAGAACATAAGGCGCTTATTAGTATATTCAGAGCTTCCAAGTACATACTTACCGCAACCAACTGGCTGATCTTCATTTACACCTTCAATTTCGGTTTTTTCATCTGGGGCGGACTCTAGCCAAGTTATCCGCACTTTAAACCCAGGGGAGAAAACTTTCCTGATTAGGGCATAAAATCTAGGCATCGCATCCACAGAATCATAAAGAGCCCAGATCTGGCCTGCTGAAAAACATTTTTCATTGCGCAGTTTCTCAAAGTCATTGAAATCTGGCTCATCATATGCATAAGTACTTGTTTCTGACTTGGATTCAGAGGTTGAATCTGATGTTAAACTAACATGGGCCTCAGACCTTTCCTTCCAGACATTTTCTTCAACTTTTTCATGATTCACATTTAGAGTTTTGACCCCATTCAGTGAGCTCTCTTGATGATTAACCTGTTTCACTTCACTCTCATCCTTGCAGTTTGCACCCTCACTAGATTGTTTGTTAGCTTCAGATACACCCCCCTTCAATTCATTGTCCTTTTGCTCGTCAATGGCACAGGATGATCCACTCCCCCTGGCCTTTTTGGGATGGCTCGCGAGCTCTTCATCACCACCTGCATTTTCATTATAAGAAACTGGCTGCTTTCGTCGACCAGATCTCCTTGGACTCCCACCACGAGAATCAGAGTGCACTTTAGATTTAAAGTCACATTTCTCACTGGATTCTGTCTCTTCCTTCCTTCTTTTCTTACCACTTAACGTTCCTGTATTGAATTCTGCATTACAACCTTGCTTTTGGGAAAATGCTCTCTTGAGACACTCACCATTGCTCATCCCTTGAATGCTCGAGTTCACTTTGTAAGCTTCCTGACAAGGGATATCCTTTCTTTCTGTTCCTGAATTAAACTCTCGACTGCAACCTTGCTTTTGGGAAAAAGCTTTTTTAAGATGCTCAGCAAAGGCTGTCCCCCGATTGCCCAAATCCACTTTACAAGCTCCCTGATAAGGGACATCTTTTCTATGGATAAAAGCCGCCCGGTTCAAATTAGTTTCTGTTGGCCCTTGTGAAATCTTTTTGCATGCTATAAAAGACTTATTACAACTTCGACAAAGAAGAGATTTATTCATAACTTCTGTGTAATATTGGTAGTTCACATTACAAAATGGACAAGCTGTCCAAAAAGTTGCACGATCACTGGGAAATGGCTGCTGAGCTGTTCCTTGTTGTGGCTGCTGATGATGGGAATTTATGCCTTTAAAATTGCCACCAAAACTGTCATGAATAACATGATTGGTATTGTAAGTTGCCTTTTGTGGTTGTTTGAGAGGTGGGATAGTTTTATTCATAGAAGCTTTACGTTTTATGTCATGCAATGATCGTTTTCCTTTGTCCAAAAGCACTCTCTGAGCTTCTCCAATAAGCTTAAAAGCAGCTTCTGCACCAGGAAATCTATTTTTGTCAGGATGTAGTTGAAGAGCAAACTTCCTGTACTGCTTCTTGATCAAAGCCTCATCTGCTGTCTCTTCAATCTGAAGGATACCATACCAATCCATCTCATTCCCAAACAGTTTCTTCTCAGCAGCACAATGCACATCACAAACCATCAGAATCTGAGAGATATTATCTAGATCTTTGTAAAGCTGCTGGGCCTTGAGGGCAAATCTATGGGCTGACACAAAATCCTTGTTCTGCATCTTACTCTCAGCAATGCCCTTGGCCCTAATAGCCTCTTCTCTATTGCAATCCATCACTAATCAAATTAGTAAAAGACCTAAGTCAAAATTAGCCCATGTGCAGAAAGCATAACAGTCCCCCTAAACTTCATTCCTGCTCCACCACCTAAATGGTTTGCAGTTAAAGCATGAAGCACAGATGACACCTCTACATATCACCTCTATTCTGCATCATCCTTGCAAATAATACCAATCAAAACATCAGTGAGACTTCCAAATTGAGTGGAAAAGATTTAAGGAGTAAAAGAGATGAAAATTGAGAAAATCCTAAACAGAAATCAGGTACAATAGTAGATATACTTCATTATGGATCCTTTAGAGTTCAAGACAACAAACCAAGACTGATTATCCACCCTATGCTCACATAAAGTTTAAACTTAAGATGTAAAGATGAACCTCACCAAGTAATTGCCGGAATAAAACAGCATCCTGCAATTACCAAGCCTATAAAACAAACTTCGTTGCCCCAAAAAACAAACGCTAAGAGTCAATTATATCAAAAAGAGCAACTATACCATGATTACCAAACTTTTTCGACAAACAAACCTGTACACACTAAACGCCCATACCAGCACCGTTCCTAACTCAATTCACATAAAACACTCCACTTATCAACAAAAACCATATAAAACGTCAACTCTCAAGCTAATTTCAGACCACGTGGACCATGAACTGATACCAAATTCTGGACCCAACATTTCTAACCAAGTTTGATAAAGGGCAAACCCAACTTAAACAGCCAATTTCAAAACTGAAGAAAACAGCCTTCCAAATAATCCAGGACTAAACAACACAAATAATTAATCCAACCCAGAAAAACAACGCCAAAAAGTTCGCTAATTCAAACCAAATTTTCCATTTTACATAATAGAGTAACACAAAATGCATGAGGAGAACAGTTTCCGATAATTCTAAATCATGAAAAATGCATTAATTGATAAGATTGACCAAGCAAGAAAAGCATGTAAAACATGGACACAAAAGAACCTAACAACCCTAGAAATTAACAGACTAAACACATTTTCAAATGGTAGTTTAAGAGAGACAGAGAGATGAGAAAAGCTTACCAAACAACCACGCAAAAGTAAAGTAGAGGTTTGTGTGAGTGTGCGAGACACCAACAAGAAAGCAGAAAGTGGGAAATATGAAGCTCTTTGAATTATACTGTACAGTGACACCTTCCCTGTTTGACCTAACTTTTAGGGTTGATGCTTTGGCTTGGATTTGCTAGTATGTCCCTCCACTTAGAATTGTTGAATTTTTTTGTGGTATTTTATTTTGTATATTTTCAAATATACCCCTCTATTTTAACATATTTTGGATTGAGGAATTTTTTTAAAAGATGAGTTACCCAAACAAAATTGTAATATATTTTGTATACGAATGGCATTGGATCAAGGTTTGAGTTTGCTCGGGCCTAAACTTGAAATTTAACTCTTCTCATTTTTACTTAAACGGGGTGTTTAGAAACTGATGAATTAGATTCAATTCATTAATTTTATGTAACTGAATTCAATTCATATATTTGGAATGTTAAAAAAGAGATAACTTGAATTCAACCACGTAATTGAATATCATTTTCTTTATGAATTAAATTCTAAATTGAAGAGTCATTTCTTTTCAAAACATTAAAAATTCTTTTTTCTAAATATACACATCATAAATATACAAATTACAACAAAACACACACATATATTGATTACATATTATCTTTAATTTAAGTATAAAAAAGTCATATAAAATAATTGAATTAATTTTTATCATATTCCAAATAATATAATTAAATTCGATTATAATATTTATAAATTTATTTCAAATAGTATAGATCGAATATAATTGAATTCTACAAATATAATTAAATCCAATTCCTTAATAAATATAATTCAAAAATTTCTAAACGACCTAATAATAGTTAAATTTCAAGTAGATATGGCATGGGCCTAAGCTTGGCCCATATACCGGCCCATTAAAAACACGCTTTAAGTCTTCGTTCTTACAAAGTTTGACGTATATCATGGCCAGTCAAAATTGCACCCATATATGTCATGTCAAAATTAGATAATTTAAATCTATCAATTAATTTTAAAATTTTTAAATTTACAAACCAAAATGCGAGTAAGGTAGAGTTCAAGCCATTCAGGCTGGCAATCCAACTCTGAAGTCCAAATCAACTCGAAAACCAGTCAACCCACTAGATTGAAAAAAAACTATTTGTTCACGTAGTCAGGGTTACTTGTATTACAGATTACATGCAAGGCCTAAATTTTCAGTGACGTTCCATTTTCACACATAAAGTTCTCAACATAAACTTGCATAAACAAACTATAGAGCAATTGCTGTCAGCAAATATCCGATTTCCACTACCAAAAGTCGAGAAGAATTCTTGTGAAAATCTGCACCTGCCAAAACCAGAATAAATCTTGTAAGAACTCTGCATCTGTCAAGCCCCTTTAGTTGTGTATGCAGAACGACTTGCTTCAAATTCCTCTGCAGATTTTTTCACCTCATCAAAAGATTTTGAAGATGAATAAATGTGATCACTACCAGCAAACTCTGCTATATCCATAGGGATGGTAATCTCTTCAATATTTTGGGGGAGTGAAGCTGGGTCAAGTTCAAAAGATCCTTTTGGCAGACATTCTCTTTCCTTGCCGTCCAGTTTAAATGAAGGAATCATATGGGAGAACCGGAGTAGTTCAGCTGATGGAATTTGAAAACTCTCCTCACCAACTCGACAGAAAACACCCACAAACCCTTTAAGCTTATGCAAGTATGCAACACACACACCAACATCTTCATTGAAGTCAGACAAGATCGTAACAAATTCATAATCATACTTCCTATGAGTGTCTGCATCCAATTTCCATTTAATATCCCAGTTCTTAAAGAGGGCCCATGTTTCTCCCTGCCTAGGATATATCTTGTATGGGCCATTTGGTTTGTTTTTACCACAAGGAACCACATGAGAAAACATAAGTCTCTGATCAATAGTCTCGGAGTTTCCATGCTTATACTTACCACAAGAAATTGGCAAGTCTTCATTGATCCATTCAACTTCACTGTTGTCATCTGGATCAGGCTCTAGCCAAGTTATCCGCATTTTAAACACAGAAGAGAAAACTTTCCTGATTAGTGCATAAAATCTAGGCATTGCATCCACAGGATCATAAAGAGCCCAGACCTGGCCCTCTGAAAAAGATTTTTCATCACGAAGTTTATCAAAGTCATTGAAATCTGGCTCATCATATGCAAAAGTCTCTGGTTCTGATGTGGGTGGAGAGTTTGGATCTAATGTTGAACCAATGTGGGTCTCAGAGCTTTCCTTCCTGGCATTTTCTTCAACTCGTTCTTCATGTTCCACATTTGAAGGATCTATCTCTTTGGCCTTATTCTCATCTTTCTGGTTTCCATCCTGGCTAGATTGTTTATTAGTTTCAGATCCATCTCCCATCAATCCATCTGCTTTCTGCTTGTTGGTGGCACAGGATGACCCACCCCCCTTGGTTTTTTTTGGACGGCTCCCGAACTTTTCATCGTCACTTGCATTTTCGTTATAAGAAACCTGCTGCTTATGTCGATGAGATCTCCTTGGGCCCTCTCCATGACATTCAAAATTTACTTTAGCTTTAAAATCACCATCATCATCAACGAGCATATCATCTTCATCTTTGGTGTCAGAACTTTCACTGGATTCCAAGTCTTTCTTCCTCGATCTCTTACCATTTTCCTTTTCTGAACAAAATTCTGTATCACAACCTCGCTTTTGGGAAAATGTTGTTTTGAGATGCTCACCATTGACCACACTTTGATTGCTCAATTCTACTCTGCGAGCTACTCGATGGAGGGCATCCTTTCTTTGGGTAAAAGCGGCCTGGTTCATGTTAAGTGTTGTTGCCCCATGCCAACTCTTTTCATATGCAACAAAGGTCTTGCGACAAAATTGGCAGAGAAGAAACTTATTGATAACATCTAAGCAATACTTGTACTTAATATTACAAAATGGACAGGCCGTCCAAAAAAACGCACAACTATTGGGAGATGCCGATCGAGGTACTCCTTGCAGTGGCTGTTGGTGCTGGTACTTGACGCCTGTAAAGTTGCCACCAGGATTATTTTGAACACCACAGTTAGCAGTGAAGGTTGCCTTTTGTGGGCGTTTTTGTCGTGGAAATTTTCCACTCTCTGAAGTTTTGCGCTTGATGTCATGCAAAGATCGTTTTCCTTTGTCCAAAAGCACTGTCTGAGCTTCTCCAATAAGTTTAAAAGCAGCTTCTGCACCAGGATATCTGTTTTTGTCAGGATGTAGTTGGAGAGCAAACTTTCTATACTGCTTCTTGATCAAAGCCTCATCAGCTGTCTCTTCAACCTGAAGGATACCATACCAATCTGTCTCATTCCCCAACAGTTTCTCCTCAGCGGCACAATGCACATCACAAACTGTCAGAATCTGAGAGATATTCTCTAGATCTTTATAAATGTGTCGGGCATTGAGGGCAATTTTACGAGCTGCAATAAAATCCTTGCTTTGCATCTTACTCTCAGCATCGGCCTTGACCCTAATAGCCTCTTCTTTATAACAATCCATCATTAATCAATCACCTAAGGAATTAAGTTGAGAAAGCATGCAATCCGTGCATTGGCACATTCAAAGCACAGAGAATCCTTGAGGCAATTAAATATCACCTCGTGTACACTGTCATCCCTGCAAATCATACCGACCCACATCAGTGAGACCTCCAAGATTGACTGGAAAACAAAAGGCCGAAAGATGATGAATTTTCAAGAGCAATCACAGATCAACATCATACCATTTCCAACACCAAGTAAATATATGCCAATGATTATCGATGTGAACCGTATCCAACTTATGTTACTAACCCCAGGAACAATCTATTTTGCATTCTAGATTTCTAGTTCAATCCTGCCGGTACCAGCCTGATGAAACAAACTTCATTTCCACATAAACAAACACCAAGTTTAAAACTAATTAAACAGTTCAAAGTGACACCGAGTAAAAACTACACCAGCCACATTTCTGACTCAATCAACGTAAAACCCGTTTTCAGGAAGCATCAACATGATCTTTCAAAACCCATCTAGTCAGATACCAAATTTTGTGACCTGAAATTCCAACTCCGTTTCATATAAGAGTAAACCCAACAAAAACTCCGATTTAGACCCCAACAATGCAATTACCCAAATACCTAGTGATCATAAAAAAAAAACACAAATAACTGAAGCAAATCCACATGATCAAACCAAAACAAAAAAACAGAGAGACATGTAACAAGTTCACTGATTCAAACAAACCTTGTCGGGCAAAAACACAGAAAAAAGCGCGGGAAACGACGAACCGAGATAATTAAAGACCAAAATTCAATTAAAATTATGGGGGTTTGAGAAAGGGAGAGAACTCAAAAGCTTACTATGAACGCATGAGATGAGAGGGATCAAGTATAAGAATTAAGAACTAGTCCAGAGCGGGAAATTAGTCAATTGAACTGTACGGTAAACAAAGTTTGGTTTTGGTTCCCGCGGTTTTAATTATTTTTAAAAATTATTTTATTATTTTGCAAAATATTATTTTGTAATATTATTTATAAAATTTAATTTTGAATTGTAATTTATAAACATTTAGTAGTATTAAAATTGAAAAATAAAATTTGTTAAGTAACTAATCATTTTATTATAAAATATAATTAATCGTTACATTAATAATATGAGATAATGAATTAAATAGTTACTTGTGGGAAAGAGCTTCTCTACCTTATAAGAATAAAGCTACTTACTATAAAATCTTTCCAGACTCCTCTTTGATGCGACATTTTAGATTAAGGCTTGGTTTGGAGGAATGGTAGCGGTTAACAACATGTTGAAATCAACTTATTGAAATGATAATTACTTATGCTTAATAAGCACTTATGTGTTTAAGATTGCTATTTTGGTAACTCTTGAAATGTGAAAATAGGTGTTTGACAAATACGGTTGCGGTTGTTAAAAAGAGATAAAATGACTAAAAAGCTCATTGATTTAATAAACTATCAATTATTGTATAAATAAGTAAAAAGATATTATTAGTAATATAAATTATAAATTATTAAATATTAAATTAAATTAAAAATATAAATAAAATAAATTTAATAAATAAAATATTTCATAAAAAATATTATTAATCATATTAATTAAGAGTATAATGGAAAATAATACTTGTAGTGATAGTTATTAATGGAAAGTAAAATTTTTACCGCAAAAATAGTTTCCTACCGCAACCCTCTTTCTGCTGATTGATTTCTGCAATGACACAGTACTTTTCTCCAACCTCCAGTTATTTACCGCAGATCCAAATATGTGATTGCGTTTGAAAACCGCAATAAATAAGTATTTATCCCCACTACACCGTAAATTCAAATGCACTTTGAGTGTGACAAAAAATTAAATAATAGTTTACAATTTTTTAATTTAATGCTAAATTTTTTAAACATATTGGGTTTCAAACATTTGGGTTTGCTTGAATCCCGTACTCAATCAAACTTTGAGCCCAAACAAATTAACGCTCAAGCCCGTACCGGTGGCCTGGGCCATGCCATAAAAGTCAAACCTTTGAGGCAAGCAAACCCAACATGTCTAGTGAAACAATGGCTGATGCATTCATTCGATGCCATGAGGACAGATTCAGGCTAACAAAAATTGCCAATTAACGACAAACACAAACAGCTGACTTTGCCAACAGTTCCCAAGCAATTGGACATGTTTTTACACAGATTATAAAGCAACCAAGAATCAAGAATTATGTTTCTGTTCACCCATGATCCGGAACAAGTTCGGTTCAACTCAATGTAGAACAGAAAGAATCTGACATGAATATTTCCTATTAGAATGAAAACGAGTGGTGCGAAAGAAACAGCTCTATCAATCAGTACTTGGCCATTGTTCTCCGGAAAAGCTCCTTGGGTGCTGCAGATCACAGAGGAAGTGATGAATTAGGATGATGTGCTGCGAGCAAAATGAAGAAATATGAAGTTAGAACGTATGATTATTTACCAGGCAAGTTCGTGAAACTCTCAAACTGCTCATACGCCTGTCCAATGAACATTTCTAGGCCTGAAACGATAGCGGCTCCGGATTCTCCAGCTTCTCTCAATAATCGAGTTATTTTGGGAGTGTATACAGCATCAAAAACCAAGGAGTAATATCTCAAAGCATTCTGCAAAACACAAACAAGTCTTCAACTTCACAATCCACAAGTTTTTTTTCAGAACATACGATATTTTGGATATCGACCAGTTTCTCAGCTATACATAAACAGAGCAGGAAGATGCTGATTTGGTACTTTGCAAGAAATAACATGGCCCTTTGTTCTTTCATGGCTTTATATGTATGGTGAAAACATGCAAGACCCGTAGACCGTTCACCTATCGTGAAGGATCAAACTTGCAAAGCCCGACTCATGATAAAACTGCCATATATCTCTCTAGTTTCAACGACTTATTGTACTTCAGAAACCAATCACCATCTAACTACCCCTAATCTTAATGACATCTTGGAGTGCTATCATGAAGCCATTCGTTTCTAAACCAATCAATGAAAGCTTGGATACAAAGAGTTGATGATCAAATTGCCTACGATAGAGCAGGTCGACTAAAATAATTAAAAGGAATGAAGATCGTAAAGATTCCATTACTTGTTAAACAAGTTAGGAGTATGAAATATCTAATGATATACAACAGATAGCACATCAGGAAGGAGGAAACCTTAGGAATTGGTGTTTCGTCAACTTTGGGGTGCATTCCGATAGATGTTGTGTTAGCAAGAATCATGCTGTTCTCTGGATGGAAATTTTCCAAATCAGCCAGAGATATGGCATCTCCTCCTACTACATTAGCGAGTTCTTTTGCCCGATCTTCATATCAAATGGATATCACAAAGATAACAAATTCAGTGAAATATTTAGAAAAATGAAATAGATATGTTACTCGTTATCTAAGAAACATGTCACGTTACTTCCATTATTTTTCTAATCCGAGTTTGTGTATAAGCAAGGTTAATGATTCTGTTGCCTTTCAACAAACATATGTTATGCATAAGTAGGAACTTTAAATGAGGGAACCGTAGGTCCGATTGGCAATCACAACCCTTGCTCCTTTTTCTTTTGCACCATAAGCAAGCGACTTCCCCGCACCACCAGCACCAATCACCACAAATAACTTGCCGGATAATGGTGAACTGGTTCTGCTGCTAATATTTTGTGAAACTGCGAAAAAAGGAATCAAATGCAGAACAATGTAAAGAGAAATAGCTGTTTATACGACGAATACGCAAGGGAGTGAAAATAGAACCTCGAAGTCCATCCTCAATAGCAGATATAGCACCGACATAGTCTGTATTGAAACCAAATAACTTTCCATCACTTTGTCTCCTTATAATGCAATTAACAGCTCCTATTGACTGAAAATTAATCAAGAGTAAACCATTATATGCAAATGCATCAAACAATTCATCAAAGAGTGGCTAATACCTCCAGAGAATTACGAGCTTGTCAAGTGCTTGTTCAGACATTAGAATTACCTTTGCAACTGGATTGACCTCATCACAGCACTTAACTGCAGCCTCCTTGTGAGGAGTTGTACAACTGCATATTAAAGGAAGACATGTTTGATCAATTATCGATTATGCTCCAAACAAGCTCCATTTTCGAGTCCTAAGATACATTTAGCAAATACACACAAATGACAGAATACAGAAAGATGACTAGGTTCAACTAACTACATATAGGAAGCATTCTGCAGCTATACAAGTTAAGGTCTGTAGAAATAGAACCTGAATCCTGCAAAATCTGTGGATGAATATGTCTGCAGAAAATTAACAAGACTATCCACCAAGAAATGTACATACACCGCATTAAATCCAACTGACTTAAATGCTTCATTGTACAAAGCAGGTGATTTGCTATGACCAACAGGGTTCCCAATAATGCCAAATACTTTGGTATCAGGTCCAATTTGCCTGAAATTGTACAGATCCAGTAGATCTTTGATCGTTGGTTGACCAGGAGCGGAAACTACTCCAGACTCAAGGGTGCCAAATGTGAGATATCCACCGAATTTTGCACAAAGAATTCTCGAGGTCAAACCTCTCTCACCCATAACAATACCAATTATTGGAACCTGAAATAATAGAAATGAAGTCTGTAGAACTTTTGGAAAACATAGAAATGAAGATATAATCCATGCTCATAGAAAAACAAGCCAGAGATTATCAACAAAGTGAACATTATGAAAATAAGTAATACAGAATCACGTTCTTACTGATTTTTGACACACTGAAATAAATTGATTCAAGAGGTCCTGCTCAGCAGTAAAATGCTTCAAGGGAAGAAAATCAGAGTTCGAAGCACATTTATTGAATCGAAGCTAACGTTTGTGATGACAATCTCAAGTATTTCCTCAACAAATTGCCATCAAAACCAAAAATATTGGTAACTTATAATTCATAGGTTGAAAAGTAAAGCAAAAATCATGGGGAAACTACTCTGCAGCTTCTCAATCATTTTTGGGAAAAACAATGGACAGAAACCCAGTGAGTTTAAGCTAATCATGTCGTCGCTTACATGAGAGTGGACAGTTATCTGGAAAATGCGTGCCACATCAGTAATATCCAGAGCAGTGGTGGCAATCTTCACTATGTCAGCTCCAGCAGCTTGTATTCTTGCCACTAGATTACCAAGATCCTCAACAGAAGGAGTATTCTGATAGTTGTGTGAAGAAACAATGACTTTACATTTTTTGGGTTTCTTTCCACAGATGGACTCGTAAAATCTTTGGGCAACCTTCACAGATCAGAGATAATAAGTAAAAGGTCAGACTTCTTCAAACTCCGTATCAATGTTCCATTACGCTACAAAATGCAGAATAATGATTTCAATATCTTATACATGCGAAATCATTTTCCATCAAACATGTCAGATGGACTCAACAGTTTACAAGCAGAAATCATCAGTTCCTTGCAGTCATTTCAAACATTCTAAGTCAGTTTACAAAACATAAACTGACCTGAAGCTCAACATCGACATAATCAGCACCCAACTCCATGGCTAATCTAAGTGCATCCAATCGCTTGTTTTCATCACCGTCATACCGACCACCTTCCCATACGGGTCTAGAGAAACATGAGTGGTTAAAAGAAAAACAAGAACATGAGTGGTTAAAAGAAAAACAATCCTTAGGATAATACTAAAAGGAGAGACAGCTTGAATCGTCCAAGGTTGGCAACTCCAAACCACCCACTTCATGGTTTCTTCTCATAAACTTATATCAATAGTCAAAGAAACAGTATTTTGAACTTGAACACAAAATTCCGAAAAAAAAAGAGAATATAAATTGGGTAAGCCTGAGTACCTGTAGGTGAAAAGTGTGGGCAAAGGAGAGAGCTTGATGAGCTTATCAAGATCATCAATGGGATTAAAGCTCTTCAAACTATCCAATCGAATCTCGACAAGGTCAGCACCACTAGCCTTAGCTTTAACGGTATCAGCCACCATTTTCTCCACCGTCTCAGCCATGATCGGAGCACAAATCAAAGTTGGATTCTTCCTCATTCCCCCTCTTGCTCCACTCTCCATTTGAGCCACCGTACAAGGTGCAGACGCCAACTTCAACCCAAGAAAACAGCCAATGACATCAATTCATCCATTAAAGACAAGAGTAAAAGAAGCTGAGTTGAGATGGAAATCAATGGCATCCCCACTTGGAGGGCAACATATCAATAAGAAAAGATAGAATCTTTGGATTAAAAAAACTAAAAAAGATCGTTGCTTTGGAAAGCAAATGCAAACTTAAACTAAACCCATCAGTATACTTCATATAATATAATCATTCAATCAAATACATGGAAATTCAACAATACTTCTCTTTCTTACTTCCATCTTTTTCCCGGTAACCAAACATTGAAAGGAAGGAGGATAGGGTATAGGAAACTGAAGAAGATGATTAGAAAAATGAAAGAGAAAGAGATTATTACCAACAGATTGTCAGAATCCATTTTCTCTGCAGTTTAATGGATAGTGAGGAGAGGACACAGATAGGTCCAAGTGAATCAAAATTGGATAATCAGTGGGTTAGGTTGGCATGGTTGGTTGGTAAATGGTCAGTTGTGTCATTTCTGAACTCTCAGTTTAGCTTTGTCCTATTGTTCTTTAGTCTTTTCTTGTCTGCTAATACAATTATAAATTGAATATCCATAACCATTCTCTATTATAGATATTGTAATTTTTTATTAATTTAAGTGTATTCCACTGTTAATAAAATTTATACAAAATATAAAATATTAATTAAATTTAAATTTTAGGATTTTTTTGAAAAACCTTAAAGTGTCTTTTAACTTCTTTTTATGAAATTAATAAATTATTGATAATTGCAATAATTCATAAATTACATATTTTTAATTCATGGTTAAAAAAAGACTTAATTCGATTAATATTACCTAAAGCTTGAATTAACCGTACTTGTTAACTTCGTATTGGCTCTCGGCCCTGAATCCATTCTGGAGCACAGATGACAGGAAACCACTAGACCTGGGACTACCACGAAAGCTAAACACCTTCAAAGCAGGTGAAATCGCACCAATGACTTGTATTAAGATGATGAAACTACAATTAAATCGGTCTGTGTACCGCCTACATATATATACTTTACACAATTATTTCGTCCATACACTTAACTACCCAATTTTGTGACTGCTACTGAACTACCAAATGCATCCTTTTCAGATTGGCTCTCATTTTCTGCCTCTGCTGCTGACAAAGTTGACGGCAACCCTGCTGCATCCTCGGATTCGATCTGTTGCTCCGTTTTACCAGCATGATCATCCGCTTCAGCTTGAGACCTCTTTGAATCTACATCCTTTTCAGATTGGCTCTCACTTTCTACATTCTCTGCAGATGATGAAGTTGACTGCAACCCTGCATTCTCAGATACGATCTGTTGCTCAGTCTCAACAGCATGATGATCATCCGCTTCAGTTTGAGACCTCTTTGAGTCTGCATCCATTTTAGACTTGCTATCATCCTCCATGGCTAATAAATTTGAAAGCAACCCTGTGTCCTCTGATACGATCTGTTGCTGAGTCTCACCAGCATGACCATCCGTTTCACATTGAGACCTCTCTGAATCTGCATCAGACTGTCTCTCATCTTTTAATCCTGCGGACAACACAGCTGATGGCAACACTGTGCCCTCAGATACGATCTGCTGCTCAGTATTGCCAGTTTGATCTTCCACTTCAGTTTGAGACCTCTTTGAATCTGCATGCTTTTCAGATTGGCTCTCATTTTCCAACTCCGTGTCTAACAAAGTTGAGGGCAACCCTGTATCCTCAGATACAATCTGTTGCTCAATCTTACCAACACTATTATCTGCTTCAGTTTGAGACCTCTTTGAATCCGCATCCTTCTCAGACTGGCTCTCATTTTCTACCTCCTGCGCATCTAACGAAGTTGATGGCAACCCTGTATACTCAGATACAATCTGTTGGTCAGTCTTAACAGAATGATCATCCATTTCAGATTGAGAACCCTTTAGATCTGGTGAAGCAACTGGGTTGCCAACTGGAACACACTCAGACGAGATGTTGATATTCGTTTCTGGTGGCAAAATGGAGGATGGAGACTTGGGTGAGTTTTCTTTCATGTTTGAAGAAACATCAAGCTTTTGTTCCTGCATCAACTGACACTCTGAAGGCAGAATAGAGTTCCCCAATGAGTCTTCCAGCTCTATCACTGCAGACTGATTCTGCGGTTGAGTTTCAGATTCATTTATTGTCTCTGAAATCCTCAGAGGCAAGCTCTCGTTATTATCTTGATTTTCTGAGGAAGGCAAACAAATGGACATTGTTCCACATTGATCTTCAGGCACAATATCACCAACTTGAGTACCTTCAGGTTCAGTACCAGTAATCTTGCTATCTTCAGGCCTCAACAAAACAGTCTGACATGGAATTGCATCAACATTTTCATTTTTAAACCCTTTTGATACCTCCAGAGCCTCTGTGATTCTGTCAGGACTTCTAACAGATGAGCCTTCAGTCTTTTCAGCCTCTTTTATTAGTGAATATGAAGGCAAGATCACATCTCCTTCAGTAATTTCAGGCTCCATACCACCAAGTCGAGACGCAACAATATTATTACTCTCCTCATCTCCAGTTGGTTTGGGTTCATCTGTTTGCATTGAGATGCTACAATCACTCAAAACATTTGAACCCTCAGACTTTTCTTCTACCATTGTTGAGGAAGACAAAGGTAAAGCATCATTTATTAATCGATCTTCAGGTATAATTTCATCAACAAGGTCGACAGCCACTTGGTCACTCCTTTCACTTTCATGGACTTCCAGTTCCTCAGATGATGAGCTGGTTGATTGGCTCTTAGATGGAGCCTCAACCTTCTGTTCCAGCACTTCTATAGAACACCTTTCAGACATTTGGTCAACTTTTTCGTCCTCTGATACAAAGGAAGATGAATTATTTTCTGATGATGTTAAGGGTTCAACCAGAGTTAAATCTCTTTGATCATTTTTGTCATGTTCAGATAATTCTGATCTTGCTGGTACCAATAAGCTGCAAAAAGAGCCCTTCCCACATAAGCCACCAGCTTTATCTTCCCCAATTACAAGGTACGATGAATGATCATCCACGTTTTCCTGCATACACTGAGGATTATCCATACCAACCTTAGGTAAACTATTCTGATCACTCTTTTCAACACCAGATTCCTCTTTAACTGGGCACTTCTCAGAAGAATGGTGGTCAGGGCACGCTTCTTCAATCAAGGAAGATGTGCACAGAACCATATTTTCTTTGCTATTTTCAAGCACAACCATATCTGCAGGAGATTCACCCAATTCATTGGTTTTGGCTTCAGATCCTTTAGATGCCTCTGATGCCAAATTGCAAATTAAATGTTCCTCAGGTGATCCCTCCTTCCCTTCATCCGTAGCCAATGGAGATGAAGTAAGAACCATGTCAGATGACAAATCTTTTGGCAAAACACCACCAACCATATCTGATTGATCGTCCATCAAAGGATGAGAGCCATGAAACCCTGGTGTGGCTAATAGACTCTTCTCATGAAAGCTTCCCATATTTTCATTCTGCGTCACCTGAGATGATATAGAGACAAGTTCCTCTGTAATAGTTTGTTTCGCAAATTTGCCAGTCCTTGAAACATCAATATCATGGCGGATTTCATAAGTGTAACTGCTAGGCACTTCCTCACTAGAAGAAGAGAGATGTTTAAGCAACGAAACCTGTTGATACAGCCAATAAATATCATTTATATAAACCAAATAACTTTATGTAAAAGATTTAAGGACAAATAAAATCAATTTGTGAGTTGTAACTGCCACAACAGGAAAATTTCAAACAGTAAGCAAATCAACAAGCCACACAAGAACTGTTTGTATAAAAGGCTCGCCAACAATAGTATTACCTCTTAAACATCAATCTGCAGATTAAGTTTTGCTGGAACCATTACTAATAATTAGCCAACGAGCTATGGTGTAAATAGAAATCAGGTCATCGTTACAAAGATAAAACTGGGGCAATAACACGATTTAAAAATAAATAAATAATAAGGCATGTCTCACTAGAACAGTTCACTGTATCTAAATAATACGCAACTTAACCAGTATTTGAATTTCTCACAGCCTATAAAAACCACAAGACAAGGGGCAAAAAACTGCAAACCAAATAGGCATGGGACTATGCCATTAGACTCAGTGAACAAAAGAACTGTTAAAGTTCAAAATTTATAGTTTGAGCAGGAAACCCTGAACTTCAATGATAGTGCCCAAATTCTAGGTAGTCCCACGCATGTCAACAAAGTCAGGCATAGACAGATATTGAGGTAGGGGACAAGATAATTATTAGCATAAGAATATCCATACAGCCAATGCTGCTGCTGCTGCTGCTAATGATAAGGGCAATCATCAAAATTAATTTAGTTGCATCACCTGTGGCGTAGCAGATTGTATTTGCATCCTGGATGCAACAATGGAATCATCCTTGGCCATTTCAAACCCAGGTGGAAGTTCTTTCCCAATATGATCTTCTGGGATTGATTCTGTCTTGGAAGATTCATCATGTGAAACTCTTGCACATGCTTCTGATCGGTTTGCTAATTTAGTGCACAAATCCATACACAAACCCTCTGTCTTTTCATTTCCAGGATGCAAGTTGACTGCAATTTGATCATTCTTCTGACTGACAGATTCAGAAGGGAAATTTTCTGGTGAAGACAAATATTCTTCCGCCTTGGAAACTACCTCACTACTTCCAACTCCAAAATGTAGTTCTGTTACAACAGTTCCTTCAGTAACATCTTGAGGGTCAATCGAGGCAGTAACAAAATCTTTTGGAAAAGGCACTTTAGTTTCAGAATTGTCCACTTCCATGTTGCAACCCTCAGAATTATCAACCTCAACTCTTTTAATAGCCTGTGGCAGCTGCAAGAAACCTTGATCTTCCGGAACTAACTCTTTGGTAGTAGACTCAGAAGTGATCGACCGCAAAGGCTCGGACACAAGATTCTTTTCATCTTTATTTCCAATAGACAAACCTTCTGATTTGCCTAATTCTGAAGCTATTTCTTGTGAACAGACAGCGTTATAACTTGACATTATGTTATCCAAGCCATGATCAGGTCCAAGATTATTGATATTCTCAGAACGTTCTACAATAGCTTCACCAGTAAAGGCAGCGTCCTTAGATATGGTGGTGCATTCATTGGACCTCACACAATGTTCCCTTGCTTGCTCAACATCTTTTGAATAATCAAAACCAATTGATGTGGGTGTCTGCATGAGGTTATTGCCCAAAGTATCAGAAGTTTCATTCGTTTCCAATAACTCTACAGAGTCCCCAACCATAGCAGCTCCTGGGCAACTTTTGATCCCCTCAGCACCTAGGATTTCAAGAGGCAGATTATCAACCAATGCTTCCTTTGAAGATCCACTACAGTTTCCAGAAGCAATCTCAACCACATTACAACTGCTAGAACTTGGCTGGTCCACAGTAGGAGAAATAATCATCCCCATCTCAGCATGACAAACAACCGCATCAGGTTTCAAAGTAGTAGGAGCTTCGACACTTGAAACAAGTAAGGCAGATGGGAATGATGTACTTAGGGAAGCTTCTTTTTCATTGTCCAAATTGCTCTTGATAGGACTGTTTGTAGTTGTACCAGACAGTGCCCCTCTCAGATTACCACCAACTTCATCATCTTTATTAGAAATTGGATGCTCCATCTCATGATTAATAACTTTAATGGCTGGAGATTTCAGAGAACCATTTGCAGAGTCATCCAGTTTCATGTCAGGAGGCTCTTCTGCAGATTTAGATTGCACATTTGAGCCACCCTCATTGATGAATGCATGTGCATCAGGAGCAGGGAGATCAACAGGATCTCTGCAAGATGAAGCATCTTTTGTTTCACCAGTAATGAGTAGATTTGATTGAGGCACCTCCATAAATGTTGTAGGGTTTTGGTGTGAAGCCTCTGCCGAAGACGTCAGAATTTCAGATACACCGTCTGTTGTCTTGATTTCCAGCTTCAAACCATCCTTTTCTGGACTAGAATCATTATTCAAAGCAGAAGAATTGTTCCTTTCCATTCCAAAACCAACTTTAGACGCAGATTGTGGAGAATTCTCACTTGAAATTTCTTTAACTTGAGCTTCTCTTTCCAAAGTTGGTATGTTTGAATGAGTTACATCCTCTGAGATTTGGTTTTTCACCACCTCCACATCTGTCTTGCATACAGGTACAGCAGGAGCACTTTTACTTTCATTCTTACAAGGGTCAACAATTTTGGTTTTTGGTGAGCAAGACTCAGAGAAGATCTCCTTCATCACTCGAGCAACATCAGTAACATCAGCAGTCTGAATTCGTCCGAAGACCGGAATTCCACTAGCATCTTTTCTTTTTGGATCTTGACCAATGATGCCACTAGGTAAATTCACTTCCTGGAATTTTTTTGGAGAAAAATCAAATATTTGTCAGATGTAATCGTTGAATTCTTACACACATGGAAAACATGATACTGGATGTACACACAACACACGTATCCATAACATAATATAAACAAATTAACATACCTGAGGAAGATTTATCATTTCTTTTGGTTCGTTATCTTGCTTAATTTTCAGGGACACAGCCTTGTTTACTGGAAAATCTCTCGGATTATTATGTAGATCCTGACTAACTGAAGTATCGACAGCAGGTGAAACAGGACCTTGTTTTTTCCCTCTACGCCTAGGTGCTTCTGCTCTGTTTGCACCCTTTCGACCTTGCCTTTTAACTTGAACTGCATCTGGAAGGGTAGATTGTGGGGCAGGAGTGAGCGAAATAGAGCTAGATTGTGGGGCAGCTGTGAGTGAAGTATAAGACATAATTGGCTGCAAGTTGGGAGCAATCTTTGCAGAAGGATGATTTTCAGTCCTAATAGTTTCAGCAGCAGCAGAGTCAGGCAATGAATCAATAACTGGACCAAGAACTGCAGATGTTTTACTCAATGAGCTTTGGCTCTGGGCCTCCTCCACAGAGGTCTTATTTATTGAGGGTGAAGTCAGGCCAACTCCACCTTCATCTCGAGAAAGTTCGCCCAATTTAGTTTTCGGCAAGCTACTTTCCACTAAAACTTCTTTTGTGACAGAAGCTACATTGCAATTAGCAGTAACTTGAATTCCATCTGCACCATATAAAAAAAAATATTTACATTGGGCTAGAACAATATCAGTTTCTACATGACATAAATGCACATCTCCTACCTGTAGACCTGGCAGCACCTTCAGGAATGGTTGATAGGCTGATTACTTCTAGGTGTGGAATAACTTCACCTGATTCTCCAGTTGATTTTTTATCATGAGCTGCAGTACTGGATGCATCCTCCTGGTTTACATTTCTCAGTTCCTGAGTATTGTTTCCCTGGTTGCTTCTAGTAGCGATGGCTTTACTACCTAATGAGTCAATGGATTTAATCTGTGAGAGCGGACTTGAATTTGAAGGCTCAGATGGGGCTTCCAGAACAGAAGGTGATACCAAAACTTGCTTCCTACCACGACGTCGCGGTGCTCCGGTTCCACTTTGGTTACTCACGTTTTGCACTTTCACGCATGGAGAAACAGTAGGGGAAGGTGAAGATGACTGTAAGGGACAAGATACAGAAGGGTTTAACTGAGAACCCACCGTAATCACTGACTCGTTTTTAGCAGCTCCTCCAACACCTTCTACAGCAGAACTGCCAGGTAGATTACCAAGACTAGAAGGGACAGAAGCACTAGAAACATTTCCTGTGGGGCCAATGAGTGCCGTACCAACGGATGTACTTTGTGATTGTTCATTCATTTTTGAATCAGGAACAGATAAATTCTGCTGACTAGGCAACAGCGCTTCCTGTTTCTTTCCCCTGCGACGAGGTGCTTGTACTCCGCTCGGAGATTTCCTACCTCGTCCCTTTGACTGCACTGTTACAGAAGGACATGCAGGGATAGGTTGAGGAGCTGATGCAACAAAAACTGAAGGGGTGGGAAGTTGAGGGTTTGAAGAAATCTCTACACCAGATTGCTGTGGGGCTTCACTGCTATTTCCTACTAAATTAGAAGACCCAGGAGAAGGGTCAGGAGTACAAGTTTTTGAAGTGGAATCAATTACTGTCGGTAAGCCCAAATCAACTTTGCCTGCCTCAGAAGGAACCAGAGGTGTCGGAGTATTTGGAGATTTATCTAAAGCTACCCTTCTTGGCCTTCCACGTCCCCTCTTTTGTGGTGGTGTTAACTCTTTGCTCTGCTCAATAGGTTGAGGCTCTCTAGATTGTGGTGGAGGGAATGGTGCCAGAGTTTCAGTGATACTAATGGCATTCCCAGATTCTGTAGCATCTTTAGGCAAATTCCTCTCTACTGTTTCTTCCTTAACCTTTGGAGAATCAGGAGAGTCAACTTGACATATCTTCTCAAATTCCTCTTCAGTCCATTGCTCTTCATAGGATCGCACCTGAGTAAGTAAGATTCCACAATAAAAGTAAGAAAAAATCATAATAGCGCATGAGACATATGATTTTCCTATAATAATATCAACACACCTCTCTTGCCCGCTTGCCCCTTCCATAGTGCTGGGTGTCAAGGTTGCCAAGGTATCGGTCCGTTCTTTTCAATCCTACATTAGATACTACTGGAGTCTTGGGTGCATCATATAACTTCATAGCCTCATACAATGCTTTCAAGTCATCATCCGTTACAAGGCGAGAAGGCAAAGAAGGTAAAGGATCAGAAGTATGTATGCCCTGTGTCAATAACAAATTTTTCCATGTTGCCTGCAGGTTTATGAGATTAAGTAAGCAATTTTTTGAGTTGTAGCGAGGTATAAATACAAGCAAATTTACAAATACCATCTCCCCTTCTCGCCTTTGTTTATCAACTGACTCAAATATATCAATCTCTGACTCACTGCAAACATAGATATAAAATCATGAAAAGTTAGACCTAATCGAGATGATCTAACCGCAGACCACAATATGAATATTGAGTAAATATAGAACTAAACCAGGATACCAAACAAAAGGTATCATAAATATGAAACATGTTTCTCACACAATCAAAAACCAAAATAATTCCTGGCGCTTTCAGAAGAAAGAGGCTGCAGTTAACAACTAAGCTATTCCAATTACATAAGAGTTCCTTCTTTGGTAACAACTAATGGATCTAGAGAGGAAGTAGTGCTTGTCTTCATCAGTACTTGTACCTTTTGTGGCAGATAGTAGTCCTTTGACTATGACAATATTCTTAATTTTGCCTATCTGGGATTGAAATTAACAGTTAAAGAATCGAGAGAGGAACTAATTTTTGACTGTTTCAGTTCTTGCATTTGTTTGTGGAAAACAATAATCCTTTCAAAATGACAACATTCTTAATTTTGCTTATCAACATTCTTAATTTTGCCTATCTGGTTTCAAACTTGGGGGATAAAGGAAACAGTTGCTTGCTGATAATCAAGCCAATTAAGCTAATGTTCTTACCACCAGTGTAGATTCCAATTTAGACCAACAATGAAGGTCAGAAAAAGTTTTCACTTATTATTGAAGCAACACCTGATTTGCGACTAAGCCAATTAAACTCATGTCCTCACCACCAAAGTAGATTCCAATTTAGAACTAGAACGAAAGTCTGAAAAGGTTTGACCTATTCTTGAAGAAACACTATGCACCAGCTCCATCATGGTGTTTTACAATTTCGACATTTACCAACTAAACCATCACTTTAACTTAGCTTCTAAAAACTTGAGAATAAGAGCTACTAGAACCCCCTGATTATGTCAGAGTAAAAGGACTGGCAAATATATCACTAGAATGAAACAAAATTCACCTGCGGGCCAAGATATCATTGAGACCATCATCATCCAATACAGGGGCAGCTTCCTCTTTCTTACATTCTCGCAGCAGTGATTCCAGATATTCTCTTCGATCTTCTGCACTGTTAGATGTCACAGGACAATTATCCAGGGAATTAGCCAGACCACTTCAAGAGGGCTTTCTATCTATGCAGGAAAAAAAATTACAAAACAGATATCCCAATTCACCTAGTATTGTTGTCAAAGAAACCAGCAGTAATACTCTGATTGGCAACTCCCAATTTATGCTCAGCTGCTGCTCTCACTTGTTCTTCAACAGTTTGGACCTTATGACAAATGATAAATTCCAGAATAAGTGAAAAGATTAATAAGGAAAAAACAGATTCAGGGATCAACATAAAACATGTCGCATGAGAATGACTTCTAAGCCAATACAGCCTGCATCTCCAACTCCACAAGAAAGGTCATCGTAGAAACATCCTGGGCCTTGGTTCCTTTAAAATATGCCATGTCAATTCGTAGATTATGGTTTGTCATTTACAAATCAGATGAACATAATAGATTGGATATCTTGTGGATTCAGATTGTGTAAAGGTGTGGAAGATTCAAAAAAGAAAAGAAAAGAAAAGACTCTTAACATTTAAAGCCATGAGATGCATTTCAAGTTGAAGCTTCAACTCTTCTACATGAACTTGACAAAATAAGTATTCCAAAAATATCCACACAAAAAAATGGACAACACAAAAAGGATAGCTCTTCCACTTTAGAGCCTCTAGATCAAATATGGTGCTACAAGTTTCAAAAGCACAAACAAGAAACCCTCCACCTCCATTCTAAAAAAGAAAAATATCATTTTGGACCAAATTGGGTGAAATAGGCCAAAATTTTCCACTGAAGGGAAGCAAAAAAGAGGATTAAAGAACTGCTATTAGCAAGATTTCCAATTTATTAGCTTTCACTTGAACTGAAACAGCAAAACTTAACAGGGCAGATTTTCCAGATGCCCAATCTTTCAGCAAGGGCACATACGATGCCATATGTCAAACCACCGCTAGAAATTCCAGGCTTTTACTCTGTTATGGGCCCGTGCTTGGGATCGAGTCCAAGGACGATTCTCAAGAAAGTTAATCTCTTTCCCCTTATTTACATTGGTTCCCTTCCTTGCAGAACCTATTTTTGGTGATGAAAAACTGGCAGCACTTGTCAAGGACAAGGTCTGCCGAGATTAGGCTAAATTACTCTACTCCTAATTAGCTAATTTTCATGATAACTTCTTCCTTACTTTATTGCATAACATAATAGCCTTATATAGGCAAAAAAAACATAAAAGTTCCACCTAAACTAGTACCCCTAGAAAGACTCCTATTGAAGCTGTTTTAGGACTCTTAGAAAGACTCCCATTCAAGCTGTTTTTATTAACATAACTATAACAGAAACTAGTGCAGAAATAATAGACTCCTACTCCTAATAAAACACTCCTCTAATAGACTCCTAATAAAAAACTCCTCTTTGCAAGTAGTAGGTTCTTCCCACAATGCATCCATATCATACTCATGATACTAATCATCTAAAATATACATGCTAACAAAGTCTAACTACAAATGGAATCTAAGGCCATCATTTCTAAATTCAGAAGCCCCAGAAAATAATGTAGCTGGGGAAAGTACATACTGTTTCAAATCGAAGAACAAGCACATCCCTCTTCTGACCGATCCTGTGAGCCCTTGCTTGTGCTTGAAGATCCACCTGACAAATAACGAAGGGTTTAATCAGCGTTAGGATAAACTACAAAGACTAAGAAATAAAGAGCAATGATCAAGTGTATAACCTGAGGATTCCAGTCAGTGTCGAATATAATCACAGTATCAGCAGCCTGAAGATTCACCCCAACACCACCAGCTCGAATGCTAAAACAATATAATTAACTATCACACTTATGGACATTAATTTTTAGGCAAAATTAGGAACATAGAATCTAACAAAAGCACGGGTACACTTGAAATTCATTATTATGATTGTTAACATTTCACACTTTTTCTACAAGATTGAAAGAACGATACACAAAAAGTTTTCCAATATTAAAGAATAAAATTTAACATTAGTCACCAGTTTTCACTGAACATTTAACTTCAAGCATCTTTCCTTTCTATTCAAATCAAACAGACTCCAGTAAAACCTTACAAAAGCAGTAACATGATTTTGTTAAGCAGATTTGCAGAAGGATTACCTAAGTAAAAATATGAAATAGGGTGAATCTGGTCGGTTAAACTGTTCAATAAGAGCACCACGATCACCACCAGATGTATGACCGTCCAAACGTAGGTACCGATACTTTTTCCAAGTAAGATATTCCTCCATGACGTCAAGCAACCTAGTCATCGTGGAAAAGAAAAGAACCTGCAGGGCTCCAGTTTAAGTGCTAGATCCTCAAAAAATAGTATAACTACAAAAAAAAATTGAAAATATACAAAAGACGTTCACATTCAGATGAAAAGAAAACATAGATATTCATAATATGCATTTCAATTCAGTTAAAACAGATATAAAAATAAAAAAAAGTGTCTTAAACTAAGTATATGAAGGTGAATAGCATGAGCGCGGGACTATTTCAAAAGAAATGGTAAAACATTTTTGAAACAGTACCATCTTTAGGGAGGAAACAGTACGTTGCTGGCTCACCAGAGTTTTTCTTAACAAGCAAATGAATAAAGACTGTACACGAAGAATTTAATGGAAATATTATCAAGATTAAAGCAATACACTGAAACAACAATAAAATTTCCAAGCAGTCACCAAATGCATTCACATTCAATTACTATATTTTGCATGCTAAGAATGCACCAAACTCATTGGACATGTCCATACCCGGTGGTCTGTTGCCTTCAGTTTGGGTAGTAATCTGTCTAACATTTCAAGCTTCCCACAAAGTCTAATAATTGGTGGTAGAAAATGTTTTGGTATCAAGCTATCAACCTACAAAAGGCAACCAAATATTAGGGCCAAATTTAAAGTACCAAAAAACAAATAAAGCATAACATGAAGCTTATAACATTCACATCAACTCCAAAAAGGGATTAATTTAAGACCGAATAACAGAGAGATTGAAACTGAAATCTCTAAGAAATTATATGGCTTCTTTATCTTTACTGTTATTCTAAACACAAAAACTCCAACTAAGGAATAGAAATTTGGAAAAGAGCATGCCTCCTCTGCATGAAGCTGGCTAAGATATGGATGATTGCAAATGTTTCGAAGCTCCATAACTGAATTGTGCACTGATCGGGCCTGCAAAAATATCAGTCTTCTAAAGTCAAAATGCAGTGTTGCATATACAATAGTTTCAGCTCTCCATTAAAGAAACAGAACAGTGAGAATATCGTGAATTGAAGGAAACCTTTGAATTCCCAATTGACCCTAGATTTTCTTCCACCCTCTTCATCAAAAGCTTCTGATAAGCAGAAGCCTCACATCTTATAAGTCTCTCAATCTTTTCAGGAAGTTCATTCTCAACCTACAAAAGGAATTAGAGAAATCAAGCATTTAAATTCCACAATTTCAGAGACAAATTGCAAAAGGAAAACAAAAATTAAAGCTAAAAACAATTTGTTAACATTCACTTAATACTGGGAAAATAGTTTTGTGGGAAAATAGTTTTTGGCCATTAGTAGCCCTTTATTGAAGGGACTTTTCCACAGATTTATGCATTCACATCACAGAGCATGCACAAAAACACCAAAGCAAATAATCACAACAAACTGTCAATCATTATAAGGACCTTATGTTTCAGTCTTCGCAGTACAAATGGTCGAAGAACTTGGTGAAGACGATTGATAATCAACAAATTCTCCTCCTCTGATAGCAAGGCCTTGATGAAGAAAGAAAGCAAGAAGAAAATAAGAACTTCCATTATCAAGAAAAAATTGACAGGTATAAAAAGAAAAAAATCAAAAGAACGCCAGGAGCATAAAAAGTGGAATGACTTACTTCTTCAGCTGAATTATCACCGTTACTCTCAAAGGGTTTGTTGAACCACTGAGAGAAGTCCTCTGATGAATTAAATATGTTAGGCAACAAGAAGTTAAGCAGAGCCCACAACTCCTCAAGATTATTCTACATTTGAGAAGAAGAAAATGGATGTCAAGTTTATAACATGTGAAAACTGAGATGAGCCATCCACATGGCTAGAAAAATGTTTATCCTAGACGGCATGAAAAACATAAAAGTTATATAAGAGAAATACAAGATCAAATACAAGGTTTCCATTTATTTACCTGTAAAGGAGTTCCAGTTAATAGCAACCTGTGAGAGCTCTGATAATGCTTCAGGTCAGCATTCAATTTGCAAGAAGCATTCTTTATACGATGACCTTCATCAATTATAATATAATGCCAATGTATCTTACTCAGTTTTGGCCTATCATGCTTGTTCATCAAATACTCATAAGTAGTTAAAAGGACATTGAATTTCTGATGCACAATCTGTTCCCTGAAATGAACATGGACAACAGTTATGCATTGAACACAACTTTAAAGTAAAGGGAAGAAGGGTTGCCTTGCAATTACTTAAACAGCCTACGCCTTTCCTCAGGAGGCCCAGAATACACAATCTTTTGTACTCCAGGGGCCCAAAAATTGATTTCTGACTCCCATCCGGGTAAAACTGAAGAAGGTACAACCACCAGGAAAGGACCTCTATCATTTTTTGTTTCCATCAGATAACATATGAGAGAAATAACCTTCCAAAAAAGAGAACAAAAAGAAAAAAGAAGTCATGTCTCAAACTTCCAGTCTGAAACAATAGTACAAGTAATAGACTGGACTCCAAATATTTTTCCTGAATACCTGTACAGTTTTCCCAAGTCCCATTTCATCAGCAAGAATGCCATTCACATGATTGTTGTACAATGAAACTAGCCATCTTAATCCATTCATTTGATACCTGAAGGACACATACCCACAGTCGTTTAAGAAAATTTTCAACCGGAAAGCATTCATGTTTACACTGAGGAGGAAAATAAAAGATCAAATTCCATCCTGAAAACGAACATAACCGCATCAGCAAGATCCCGGGACACAAGGATGTCTTAGAATCACACAAATGACACACTCAGAAAAACTAAAAATGAGTAACTGCATGTTCCACTTACTCCCTTAATTTTCCACCATGAAGACAAGTTGGCTGCTCTGTGATGCTCTCCTTTATACTGAATAAAATAAAAAATGTCATATAAATTATAAAAGCTGAGAAGAAAGCATGATTTTGATAAACACCTAGGCAGCTTTGAGGTAAACATTTGATGAGGCTGAATAATGCACCACTACACATACACAACCACTACGTAAATAGAACAACTTTCCTTCCTTCCACATGAAACAGACAAACTAAAGGAATATTCCAGAAGCCAACCACACACTTCTAGTCAACCATACAAACTTGTACCCCATGAAACAAATTTATTCTTCATCAAAAAAGAAGTAAATTAATGGTAAAACATCAAAGAGACAATAAAGAAGTAAAGTTAATACCTGTGGGCCATCATATAGTATTTTTCATTGCTCTCCATATAGTGCTGCATAGTGAAGCAATGACAGAGGAATGAGCCAAACATGCCAAAGCAAACTTGAGACAGCACACAGAGAAGAAACTTGCCTTTGCCTGATCGCTTTCATCTTCATTCTCAACAGCAGTCTCATTCTTCTCAACAACAGTTCCAGGTCCAATTTGTGTCTCATCCATATCATTTTCGAAGTCATTTGCCATAGCCTTTGCCTCCTGAAGTTTGGACCCCACTTTTTGAAGGTACTTCTCAGTTTCTTTGAGCAGTTGCTTTACCCGATCAGATTTTGCGTCCTATACCATTGACAGGAATTTTCATAAATTTGAGGCAACAAAGCAACATGGATTCAAATCAGTAAATTCTAATGAAACAATAACCACGATCTACCTGCACCATTCGCAAATACCCCTCCACATCGTTTATTTTTAACAAGTTAATCTTTTCACGCTGAATTCTGTCAATTTTCTCGCGATGAATACGCTCCTTTCTCTTATGGAACTCCTTGACATACCTGTTGAAGCCCTTCCAACGTTCTCTCTTAATCTTAAACACATCATCCAGTCTTTCCCTAAATGAGGTTAACAACAAATCAAACACAAAGCAGAGAACTATAGAAGTTTAAAGATTTCACATAAATCAATGAATATATAAAGAGAAAGTGAGCTAGATAAGACATACTTATGAACTTCAATCTCAGCAAAGAACTCCTTTTGTCTCTCACGAATCCTCTTTTGTCGTTCCTCTCTCATTTTCTGCTCATATTTTTCAAGTTGTTTTACCCTTCTACCATGTTTATGTTTTTTACATGACCTCAAGCGCTCCACATCAGAAGTGATTGGCTTGAAAAAGTCATTCAGAAAATCACTGTCCAAGACCACAGAAAAGTTGATGTAAGAAAAACATACAATTTGGATTAAGAAATTAGCAAACTTGATCCAGAAAGACATTTCATTCTGGGATGGAATTCTGCAGAAAGATCGTTTCTTCAATGATGGAAAATCACCTCCGAAGTCGGCGCTGAAGCTCTAATAATTGCAGCTTTTTCAGTTCAATGACGCTTTTGGTTTTGGCAGAAATATCTTCAGATGAGTTCACTGCTTCCTGCATGACATATATAAAGACCTTAAAATGATACAAAAAACAACACATGGGAAAACATTTCTGTGTATCCTACACATATTTCGCATTAAATTTCTGATAAAGGAACAACTTCCAACATAGGTTGTTCGTAAATTAATCAAGAAGAGAAGAACAGGAATATGATTTAACACGTAATTTTCAGGCTAGCACTAACTCTCTCTAAGGCCATTTGATTTCATCAAGTTGTTAATATTTTTGAACAGTAATTGGCCCAAATGATAAGAGGAAAGGGATAGAAGGGCTCAAAAGACAATTGATTGGCAATGGCAAACAAAAAAACAGAGCATCAAACAAACAACGAAGGAATTTCAAAACAAACCTTTAACTTCTCAAAGCAAGTAGCGATCCTTTGTTTTTTCCTTTTTTGTTTAAGAAGCCAAGATTGCTCAACTCGAAGTTTCTTTTTTTGATGATCCATTATCCATTTCTCTGACATGGTATACTTTGGAGAAGGAGGAGACTCATTAGAAGCTGACCTATCCTCATCATCTTGTTCCAATGAGGATATGTCATTCCTCACTTTATCGTCAAGGGGCATAATGTTGCATCCATGTGAAGCATATCCTGTTTGAAATTCAGTATATTTCAGATCATATAAACTAACGAACGCAAGTAATCGAAGTAATTTGAAAGCTGGGGTTAATGGTTTAGTTTCTTTTGGAGAAAGTATTACTGCTCTGAGCAGTGAGCTTTATCAATCATCACAGTGACATCCTTTACTTGAGATGGCTATTGTCCATTTCTGAGGTAAGTGGGTTATCCCAGAACGGTACTGGAATATAAAAAGAAATGCGCAGCAATTAGGTCACCTGAAGCAGCATTGCTATCAAGACTTTGAAATTGACTAGAGATGTTATCCTTTTTGTCTGCCACCAATCCATGCTGAGTAACAGTTGATGGTAAGAATCCATGGGGAACCTCGTCATGACTACCAATTCCCATCCAGTTCATTGTCTCGGGATTCACCTGCTTATTTATACTCTTTGAAGAAGAGGCAAGATAAGCCTTTCCAACTTGATGGCCATTCTCCGCATCATTCATAGCACTAGCAACAGTCAAGTCACCCCTTGTATTAGCGGACTCAGGCTGTCTCAAAGCAGTAAGTGAGAATGCCTGTGATTCCAATATTTCATGGCCCTGCATTTCAGCCTCCAGTTTCCTTGCTGCCATTTGATGTTTCCTATCATCTGCCAATAGATCAGATTGTGGACCACTTTTATCCTCAGTCGACTTCAATCTATCTGCTTCTTTCGTTAAAAAGTTGGTATCCAGAAATCTTCCGCTAGATGATCCTGGAGGTAAACTGACAGTGTCCCTTACATTATTAGGCCTTCCAAATGACATTGTTTCTCGAGCATTGGATGGATCATTAGATGATTGCGCCTTTCCTTTATGATCACCCGGCTCTTTGTGAGGGCCATCTGAACCATCACCTAAAAGTCACCAAGTACAAAGACGGAAAAATGATAAGAATAGAAGTAAGCCTTCTACAAATTGAAGCCAAATTCAGATCAAGATAGAGCTGATCATGATCCACGAGCAAAGATCAAGGAGGACTTTCACAGGTTCTCAAATTAGGACTAGGGGCTCATGCCTAGCCCTGTCCCACTACAGCTCACTAAAAATTGGCAACCTGGTTTGGGATGGGAAAGTGAAGGACCCAAGCCTAAGTTAAGATCCATTCAGTCGGGGATGAGTTCTTGTTTCCAATTGTATCAATTATGTTAAAATGAAAAACAATTTTACTTTTCAGAAATTTATTGTTGCACATTACATATGGAGCATCACTTACTAACATACTAATGTATGAAGCCTCAAATATTATATACAAACAGTAAGAAAAAGGGAATCAGATATCCTAAATGCCTAAAAAATATCTACATAATCAGACGGTTGGAGAAAAATGTGTTGAACTTAATATATATGTATATGTACATACAATAGAGAGAGGTCAAGCAAGAGAAAAAAGAATGAAATGAATGTTTGCAGAGGGGCCAAGTTTTAACCGAATTTGGGGGGTTCTTGACTAGCCTAAAATTCAAGAGGTCTCACGATTTTGACAATGCCATACTAACTCACACACACCCGAGATATGCTGTCAAACCCTGCTGACAAACAAACCAACCGAAATGATGAGTCAATAATCAGCCTTGGTCCAGAAATATTACCATCTTTAGGAAAGATGTTCCCCAATGCTATTTCAAGATGCAGTTTCTTCGGAATCAAATTATTTCTGCAACACATTATTTCATAACAATTAGAAAAATCAACCAACAACAACATAGGTTACAACAATATGTTGGATCACCAGGGAAAGTCAAAGTTCAACGACTAGATCTATCACCTGAATGCCAAAAAGACGAGGCACTGCGCTCTGAGCTGTTTCAACTGTTGCTCTTTAAAAGGCATTCCCGATGATACAGGACCCTGGGAAACAGGAGACTTCCCAACATCTCTAGGAGCTGTCATTCTACCACCCTTGTGTAAATGAATAACAGATGTGTAAAAATACAAGGAGCTTGAAATGCAAATAAGCACAGCATTCAAAACATTGATAAAAATTAGGAACAAGAACATGAGAAGAAGGTCGGTGGATCCCTTATAAAATTGAAGCAGCAAAGACATATCTTGGAATTAATACATGAGGAGAACAACAGAAAGTAAGTTTTCTATACAATAATTTATTTTTGGTTTTTCTGCTCACCTTCCAGCTTATTTTTAACCCTGCAGAGGTAAGATATGACCAGTGCTTCGGCATCAAAATTTAAACAACATAGCTCCACTCTCTCAGTCAAAAATAATTAAGAGAACATTATAACTTAAAAGTTGATGCTGAAGAAATAAAACCCTCTAGGGTGTTTAAGAAGAAATTGTGGGTGATTTCAAGAAAGGGCCATCAGATACCAGCACCTTAACTTGATAGAGGAATCCTCAAGCCATCTCTAAATTCTAGAATTCAAGTATCTATAGCAAGCCAGAGTGCTCATGGTTATAATTTACAGATTAGTAACATGTAACCTCCCTCTGTGTTATAAACTTTCCAAAAAAAAAAAAAAGGCTCATGTATATTGGGTATAGATATGGGCAAGCTATGGTATTAATATCAAACTTCACAGCATACAAGCATGTTTAACTCCTTTTTCTGGTGACAAACCACAGGGAATCTTCAAACCTTTCAAGAAATTTTACACATTAAATCTGCACTCCAATAGACATACTGTATCTAGTCTTTATGTTCTTTTCCTCAATATTTTTGTTTCCTGTTGAGCTACAGCCTAAGATGAATTTTAATACATGATTCAAAATGACAGGTATTTTATTAACCAGCCGCTCAGAAGGCCCAAATCATTATCCCCACCTTTAAGAGCCAAAATTGGTCAGTCTTTAAACAACCAACAGTTCGAATTCAGAAAACTGTAGCATTGTTATGAGTATGACATCAGATTAATCAAATTGGCTAAAGTAGCATCTTCAGATATGTGAGACCCATCCATCTATTATGAAGAAGGGCAAAGCATCAAGAAACACCAATATTACTTTGATGATTCAGTATTAAGCTGTCACTATGTTCAGAACAACAATGCAACTGAAGATATTCCCTTCCACCACAGTAATCGTACCTGAAATTTTGTATCCGTAACTGTATTTGAACATCCTCCATCAATTTCTAAAACCTTTCCTGTAGAAAGTGATGTTGCCAAGTCATCCACCCTATTCGCAGGAAGAGGGTGAGCTTCTACTGCCTTTTCACTGTTCACTTTTGCTAATCCTATGTCTCCCATAGGGTATGGACTGGAAGAGATGCCTCCATGAACCTTGCTAAAAGCACCTAAAACATCAACAGTACCAAGGACAAGATCATTAATTATAGATGGCCTTTAGAAAAAAAGCTCAGACCAGAAATTTAGAGCATAATAGCAAAACCAATCATTTGAATGGATGAACAAAAAGAGTTCTCATTTCAGCAGCTATAATGCGGACAAAAAAGTAAATGAAAAGATCATAACTTCTCCTAGAGCTTGTAATTAAACTCAAACAACGTATCTAAGTTCATACTAAAGATGTCCACCAGCCCAGAAATAAGAACCAAAAACAGTTTTATAATTACTAAAGCGTAGCAAGTTTATCCGGTACTTACTTGATCCAAGAGGTGCAGTTGCTGACTGCTGCATCGGAATTTCAGCTGTCATATTACCAGAAACAGTATTAGAGGAAGAGAACCTGGGAACCTGAGATCTTTCTAGAGGTAATCCTGTCTTATTCTGAATCCAGACACCCCTGGAAGAAAGATTTTCATGCATTGGTTGAAGATAGGCCCCTTGTTGTTGCCCTGCAGATGCATTGATGGAAGAAGCTTCCAACTGGCCACTGCCACATACTGTATTGAAGCCAGAATTTTCACCACCTTTACCTGAAAAACCGCCCGGTGAATCAACCTTGTACAGTTTTCCCTTTCTAGCATTAACAACAGAATTGCGAGCATCAAACTGCTGCAGGTTTTCAACATGAGGCTCAGAGGGTAAAGATGGATCATCTCTTTTCCTCTTAGCAGCAGATTTCTTGGATTCCTTCTGATTCTGCCCTCTTTCTTGAGACTGAGAATTGGTAGATCTTGTGTCCAAACTAGATGGACTTTCATGATCAAAGGACTGACCGCTCCTATGAGCTCCAGATCCTTGATAATAACCATGGCCAGAGCTACTTTGACCAACAGCTGCTCTTGTAGAAGATAAAGGGTCCCTTTTGGATATCTCATTTTCAGCCAATCCTGATTTAAAATCTTTAGAAACTACACTAGACTGAGATGATCCTGCAGAATGATGTTCCCTATTAAGTGATTAATACCATCTGCTAACAATTTATCAGCAATATACAAAAGGATTGACTAGAACTGAGTACGAAGAGATGGCAATGCATCACATCTTACCAGCATATTTTCCTGAATCCCCCATTGGAGTTGCGCCAGCCAAAGGTAGGTGTGATGACTTTAAGGCCTCAATGTCAAGACCATTTTGATTGATGACAGTCTCCATGGCCCTTAAGGTGAGGAACAATTATGTCACCAAACAATATGGGAAGATTAACATGTAAAGAGAAAGAGTATAACAAAAATACACCATCCATAATAATTACTAATACTCGAATCACTGCCTCTTTTAGCGTAATTTGATTAATATATCCAACTTGCGATAAGAGTAATGCATGGCAAGCACGAAATTTCCATAGGATTCACTAAACTTATTGCACTTTCATGCAAAGCAATCAATATAAATCGGAACTCAAATCACCAGAAACACAGATCCCAACAAGAAAACTACAAGCTTAAAAGAAGAAAGGACGATTAAATCCAAAATTTTCACCTTGAGATTACTTGATATGGCATTGAATGTTCTTTCCCACTCGTTTTCATGTGTTGAAGTATCTGACAAACACGTATCACACAATTACACAAGTTAAATGGGGATGCATTTGGTACTATAAATAAAAGATGCTCTTTGACTAGAAACTACACCCACTATAAATAAAAGATGCTCTTTGACTAGAAACTACACCCACCACGTAGAGTTTTGCAGCCAATTTTGTTGGCTCATCTTTAGACTCTTGAATAAGTTTCTGCAGAAACTTTGCTGCCTCCATCTCAACATTGTGTGAAGATTGTGATGTCGCCATCTCATTTCAATTACTGCGTTAAAGAAGTAAATAGCCATAAGAGGAAAGAAGCAACAGGAAGATTTTTAGTGCAGAATATATCATCAAAACCTTCCAACATTTCACAACCTCAAAATTTTGTCAATATCATTTCTAACCCAAATACATAAAAGGGCTCAACATCGGTTACACTGACAATCAATAATAAATATATAAAGTCCAGGTTTTTAAGCAGTAGTGTGCCAACCAGCTAAGTAAACGCACTAAACACTCCCAAGCTCAAACATGCAGCCACAGAAACACAAAATTTAACACAGACAAAAGAAGCATTCCCCATACACCAAATTACCCAATTAAAAAACAAGAAAAATAAAAAGCAGTCATCCAGATGAAGATCGGAAAGATTATAAATTCTACATATCAAATGGCACTACAATCATAAACACGAATGGATATTTCCATTATTTCTCAAATTGTCTTCAAAACGTCACACACCCAACTCCAAACACAAATAACCTCCCGAGAAAAAGAAGATAGAAAAGAAAAATCAACTGGATAAAAAGAATTCCCCAATACCAGAAACTTTCTCGCAAAAGAAACTTTTTTGCTCGAGAACGAGTGCTTTTTTGGGAAAAATAAAATAAAAGAAGCGTGGTTCCAAGAAAGGGGAACAGAAGCTGATCGGAGATCTGACCCGATAAATTGATAAGGAAATGGTTAGTGAACTCGAGAGCTCCTCGTAAGAACTGAGCACAAAGACAGAAACCCTTAAAAGGAAATTGGGAGTTCTGTTTTGGGGATTTTGGCAGTGTCCTACACGTGCCACAAAAATTGAAAGCGTGTAGGACTTTCCTCCCTTTGGTCTTATTAATTTAAGCTTGAGGCCGGCCTGACCCGGTCCACCCTCGTAATGAGGTCCAAATTCATTTAAATTATATAAAATAATATTATTTAATTTAAAATAACAGTCATCAATTTAATCTAAAATAATATTATTTATTAAAATAATGTTAATTTTATTTCAAGATTTTCATTATTTTAAAAAATTAAACTAAAACATTATTAATTTTTAAAAGAGAGCTTTGACAATTCAAACTCAAAGTCAGTTCAAACTATAATTAGATTATATTTGTTTTAGTAATTTTAATTTATGTTAAATCAACTCGATATTATAATTACTATCTACTATTTATATTTAAAACTATAGACATTAATATGTAATTTTAATTTTTATAATATTTTTAATAGTTAATTAATGTATATAAATATATAATTATTCTTAAAATTAAAGTTTATTTAGAAATAACTACTCTATTCTTCACAATTTAATTTATAATAAATTTGAAATTGTATATTTTATTTTTATACCAAAGTAAATAGCAAATATATGAAATTTTAACTTCAAGCCATAAGAAAAAGTTTAATGGGGAGTGAAATTATATTTATCATTTTTTTACATTTTTATCATTATGTCTTTTACTTTACTATTTGTCTCTTCTTCTTTTTCTACTCATTATAAAATTTATAAAAAATATAAACTTATTTTGAACCACGTATATTTATAAGATCTTAATTGCCTTTATATCGAATCAAGGTTTAAGAATAATCTTAAAATAGTAAAACCATTATAGTTTGTATTTTATTTCTGATTTTTAAATAATTTTAATATTTTATTTATTTTATTATATTAGGATTTTAATAAACAACACTACGTAGTTTAAAAATATATAAAATTTATAATTTAAAGATGAGTTAATAGTTTTTTTTTTGCAATTAAATTTATAAAAATATTCTTATAATTTCTATAATTATTTCATAAATTTTGAAATTATTCAAGTAAATAACATTTGTGTTTGAAGCCTATAATATTAATTTGATTGAATTCGTTGTTAACTTGATTTATAATTCATCTAGTTTACGTAGGTACTAAATAATTGTATTTTAAAGTCGTCAAATTTATGAGATTATGAATTTAAATATTAAGTTTAAGAGTTTTTTTAGGGGTCATTTGGTTTTACCTTCTTTTTTTTGTTGTTGTTTTTTTATTTTTGTTTTTTTCCTAAAAAAAATAATAACCTATTTAATTGAAATTTGTAACAGAAAATTAAAAACGAAAACATGTTTAGTTTTACCATCCTATTTCTATTTTTTATAATTATACTCTTATGATTAATAATTATAATATATTATATTATATTTTTAAATTAATTAATTATCATTATAGCTAAAATTAAAATATATGCAAATCAAATATTATTAAAAAAAATTACACATTAATTATATGTAATAAAATTACATAAATTATAAATTATATTAAGCCAATAAAATATATGTCCATCATATTATAATTCTTAAAAATATAATAATAGTATCATTTCAATTAAAAATAATATAATCACTCCGCATAATTACGTACCTACTAGCAAGCAAACTTAAAACCTAGAAGATGCCTTATGTTAATTTTTATGAAAGTCTTGTCTTGATGGAAAATAAATTACCACTAATGACTATCTGAATTCATAAATATTGAAGGAAATTATCTGTAATCAATAAATGTGAAATAATAATGCTAAAAATTTATGTTGAGGGAAATAAAGCGTGAGAAGAGAAGATGATAGCTTCGGCGAACCAAATTGAAGAGATAAGAAGGGTAAATACTAGCTTGACTAAATATATTAATTTGTCACATCAGGTACATTGAAGAGATGAGAAGTTGCTTTTCAAATATATCAATTCGTCACGTCAGCTGCAATGAAGAAAATAGTTGCAGCAGAAGCAAGGAAGAGAAAAGAGTTGGGAGAAAATGATTTCGTGCGGCAATGACTTGTTTATGATTCAACGCAAATAATAGCAAGTTATAACCCAGACATAAGTAGATAGAAAATAAACTTGGATATCAAAGATAGCAAAAAACGCAGTAATAGAGGGCAGAAGACGCAGAAATCACAGTCGGTAGAAAAACTAGAAGAAGGCGGATGACGACAAAAGAGGTAGAGTCGACGCAAAAAAACCAGACGTAAAGTCGGCGTAAGAAAACCGTTATGTAAAATATAAAAACCTGTTTTCAAAATATATTGAAACGTTTTTTTTATGTTTCAAAAAATTAATTATCGTTTTTTAATTTTTAACAACAAAAAATGAAAATATTCTTAACCAAATAAGTTTTATGGGAATGTTTTATTTTTTTTCAAAAATAACAACGAAAAACTAAAAAAAAAACAAACACCCCCTTAGATTTTCTCTTTATTATTACGAGTGAGAAAGATATTTGAATTTGATTTATTTATTAGATTGACATGAATCACTTATTTATTAGTTAAATTACAAAAAACATTTATGATTTAATGACCATAAATATGTCTTTTACAATACAATCTAAATTGGGTTCGGACTTGGACTACTTAGGCTTAGACTTACTTTAGGCTCAACTTTTTAAAATAAAACAACGTAATTTTATTTAAAATAGTTGAGTCTTAAGTCAGTTTAAGTATAAGCCTATAGGTTATTTCATTGTCATCCCCGCTTAATTAAGCTGTATATAAGTGTACTCATTAGATTAAAAATATATAGCAAATATTTATTTGAGCAATTCATGAATAAAAAATTAATGCCTAAAGTTGTAAGTTATACACAAAAAATTTTAAAAATATTTTATTTTAGGGGTTGAGCTCACTTAAAACTAAATTAGCACAGTTCACTTGAGCCTGAAAGCAGACGCCAGTCACGTGACAATTTCCTACTCATCTATTCGCAAGAAATTCAAATTTCATCGCGTCTGCCGTTTGGACGCGAGAATAAGACAATCCCCGATGTGTTTTTATCTTAATTTCGGTTTTAATTTCCAATTCAGTCTCGTATCCCGCCCAACGTCCACTCTCTCTAGTCTCTTATCTACTTTCCGACTCCGATCTCTCGCCGTGAAACACAGCCTCATACAGGGCTACATTGGCCGGAAGCATGAACCATTTCCACATATACGAAGCCATCGGCCGCGGCAAACACTCGGTAACTTCGCTCTTCGCTTTAGTTTCTTCTTCCTATTCTT
Source organism: Erythroxylum longipes (assembly GCA_027563885.1). Taxonomy (NCBI): domain Eukaryota; kingdom Viridiplantae; phylum Streptophyta; class Magnoliopsida; order Malpighiales; family Erythroxylaceae; genus Erythroxylum; species Erythroxylum longipes. Next base: position 53,810,179 of record JAOQMS010000180.1, read on the forward strand.
CAAGTTTCTTAATCTTTAAATCTCTGTTAATCTTATCTCAATTGGTGCGTAGACTGTGTATAAGGGGAGGAAGAAGAAGACGATCGAGTACTTCGCCATTAAGAGCGTCGATAAGTCGCAAAAGACCAAGGTTCTTCACGAAGTAAGCTTCGAGAACCACTTTTTTCTGATTCTGGAAATGTATGCTTCATCAATGAAATCGAATGCGTTATGGATGGAATGCAATGGCTACTCCCCGTTTACTAATAACTTCTACTTAGATTTCCGACTAATTAGTTAAAAATTTACCAATTTGTAATTGCTTTGGACGCTACGAGCATTTCCTGTTTTAGTAACTTCTACTTAGTGAACTGATGCTATCCGCTGATATTGCTTGCAGGTCAGGATGCTTCATTCCTTGGATCATCAAAATGTACTGAAGTTCTATTCTTGGTAAGGAATAGTATTGTGCATTTGGTCCCAGTGTTGATGCTAATTTAAAAGCCACTTTCAATACCTTGTCTCTTTCTTGGTTGGATTTTCAATTAATGTAACTCGTGGATAGGTACGAGACCTCTGCTCACTTGTGGTTAGTTTTGGAATATTGTGTTGGTGGAGACCTCATGGCCTTATTACGACAGGTATCAAGCACTTGCACTAAGTAGGAGTTCATAATCACTGTCATTTGTTTGGCATGTCCGGGGTCACAGAATTTCTCAGCCATGTTTGATGCTGTCAATGATATCATGAATTACTGCATTTGTGGCAAGGACACATCAGGAAGAATGCCCTGTGTTGCTGCATCCAGCTTATTTTTTGATGTATCTCTTTCGACCATTTCATGTTCACATACTTAGAAGTGTTGGTTAAGCGAATTGTTGTTTTGTGTAGCTTATCTTCAAATGTCAGCAGGGGAGAAGGTCTGGGTTGTTAGCAATTTTATAAATTACTGAACAAACGTTTAGGCTTATTTTAACTTATGTATCATGTCAGAACCGCTGATATTAGTTTTTATATGCCAAAATATGGAAATTTATGCTTCTATTTATTACACTAGACACATAATTGGTATCTGCAAATTGGTACTTTGGCATTGCAGGATGGTAAGCTACCTGAAGATTCAATTCATGGTCTAGCGCAAGACCTAGTCAGAGCTTTACAGTAAGAAATCTGGTTGCCATTCACATTTCTTCCTCTGCAATGAATAGACTCAGTTATTTTCTACTATTGGTTAAACATCAGATTCCTACACTCCAAGGGAATTATTTATGGTGATTTGAAGCCATCAAACATCCTCTTAGATGAAAATGGTCGTACAAAGGTACCTAGTATTCTGTCTCCTATGTTCATATAAATTATTTTTTAATTGCTTTTGAGCTGACATTCATACATGTATTTGCTTTGCAGCTATGTGATTTTGGATTGGCAAGAAAATTGAGTGACATATCTAAAACCCCTTCTTCCATGGTAGGCTGTTGAACTGTTGTCACACTTCAGATCTCATATTTGGTTTTATTAGAAATTTCATCACCATTGCTAGTTGCCCCTTATATTTCTATTTATTTGATCTCTGTGCTTATATACTTCTATAGTTGCCACAAGCTAAGCGTGGAACGCCAAGTTACATGGCTCCTGAGCTATTTGATGATGGAGGTGTGCATTCATACGCATCAGATTTTTGGGCCCTTGGTTGTGTACTCTATGAGTGCTATACTGGTAGGCCTCCATTTTTGGGGAAAGAATTCACTCAGCTAGTGAAGTCCATCCTCACAGATCAAACTCCACCACTCCCTGGAAATCCAAGTCGTCCTTTTGCCAATCTAATAAATTCTCTATTGGTGAAAGATCCAGCTGAAAGAATACAATGGGCTGAGCTTTGTGAACATGCTTTCTGGAGAACTAAAATTTCACCAGTGCCCTTACCTCCTCAGCCTGCTTTTGATAACATGATTGAACTTTATGCTAAGCCTTGTCTTTCAGAGCGTAATGGAGACAGATCTGTACAGAACAGAACTCCTCCTAAACATCGGGAAAAGGACGTGAAAGGGACTCCGAAGCGGGATGAGAACTCTTTAGTAGGACCAAGAGGTCAGGAGACTCCTATTAAGGGCACAGCGGTTGGTAGGAAACCACAAGAAAAGGCATCTGGTAGGGTAGTTGAGGACAGGCAGAAAGAAGCTTCCAGTGCTAGCAGGCGTGTTAATCTTCTAAGGTTGTCAAGAATAGCAAAATCAAACTTACAGAGGGAGAATGAAAAGGAAAACTACAGGAGGCCTTTGCCTAGCGGTTCTGAGAATGATTCTGAGGTCAAAATTGAGAACACTGATATGGAACTTGATTTTGAAGAGGGCGCAGAAGATGAGACACATGAAGAACCTAATACATCTGATAACGGTATCAGGCTGACTGAAGAGGTCGAAAATAATATGCATCCACTTGAGAATTTTTCTGAGGCTAATATGCCTGTTTTCGATGAATCAAAAACTAATGATCAGGACATGCCACCAGAAGATATTGATGTGACTGCAACCCCACCCAGCGCCAGTCCTCAGTTAAAGACTCCAAGAACTAAAGAGGCATTAGGTTCAGCTCTTAATATGGATTCTTCAAAGTCACCCAGCAGCCTATCAGAGGTACTTTGGCATCATTCTGATCTCTCAGTCAGACCTGTGATGCCCAGCAGAAAAGCTGACAAAGTATCAGATGGATTTCCGTCTCTTCCTTTTGAGCGCATGCAACCAGCTGACTTTGTAAAGATGTCTAAGGAACAGCTAGAGACAATCACCAATAGAATTGTATACACTTTCAATGGTAACACTAGCATTGGAGAAAAGCAGAATGTGGTTAGATACCTGGAGATGTTGAGCAGCAATGCTGATGCAGCGAACATCCTGACAAATGGTCCAGTAATGCTCATGCTTGTCAAAATGCTCCGACTGTCCAAGGCTTCAGCTCTGCGTGCTCAACTTTCTTCGTTAATTGGCCTGCTGATTCGTCACTCTACTTTTATCAAAGTTGATCTGGCAAATTCTGGAATTTTAGGCGCCCTTTCTGATGCCCTCAAAGACAATCAGGATAAAGTGAGGAGATTTTCGATGGCTGCTTTAGGTGAGTTGCTATTCTACATATCCACCCAGAGTGACCAGAGTAGAGATAACCTTCCCCCAGAATCTCCTTCAAAGGATAGCCGATCAACAGTTGGCTGGCAAGTAAGATTCCTACTTTACATGCATAAGTATCTTGTTGGTAAATACATTCAAGTCATTAAAATGTCAAAGACGTATCTGATAGTGCTTAACTTTGGAACTCTGTTGTGTGTTTTATGTATTCCTTACCTTTGTCTTCGCATACTTCATCTGTATTATGTTCTTCTTTGTGGCCAGGTTCCAAACTCATTGATTTCATTAGTATCATCTGTTTTACGGAAAGGAGAGGATGATATGACTCAACTATACGCATTGAGAACAATTGAAAACATTTGCAGTCAAGGAGGGAACTGGGTAGCTCGTTTCACTAGCCAGGATATTATTAGTAATCTGTGTTATATATATAGAGCAATAGGGAAACAAGAGAGCATGAGGCTTACGGCAGGATCTTGTTTGGTTCGGCTTGCGCGGTTCAATCCTCCTACAATTCAATCTATCTTAGAGAAACTTTCTTTTAAGGACACAGCATCTTCCCTAGTGAAGGGCAGTCCACGTGAACAGCAAATAAGTTTGAACCTTTTAAACATGGCCATGCTTGGAAGCCATATGTTTACAAATTTTGGAAGACATCTTTTGCACTTGGCAGAGGATAAACATCTCGTCCCAAGTCTTTTATCTCTTACTGAGCAGGGTAATGAGGTTTTAAGGGGTAAAGCACTTATGCTCATGGCTCTCCTTTGTAAGCATGGTCGGAGGTGGCTACCACACTTTTTTTGCAATGCCAGGTTACTTTCTACAGTAGACAGGCTAGCGAAAGAAAAGGACAGCTATCTGCAACACTGTTTAGATGCATTCGCACAGATTGTAGCTTCTACCATTCCAAGCTTGCTGGACACTATAAGTGGTGATGTACATCAAATGATGGCAGGCAGACGCCAGGGGCATATGTCTGCCATTACCAACCGAGTTGCTTCAAAGACAAATATGCATTTGTTTCCTGTTGTTCTTCATCTCCTTGGGAGCTCGACTTTTAAGCACAGGGTGGTGAATCATCAAGTGCTGCAGCAGTTGGCAAATTTAGTCAAAGCTGTGGAGACACCGTTTCAGGTGATTATCGATCATGAATTTTCATTTGATGTCGTTTTCTTTCACATTGAGCTTCTAATTTTTTACATTAGAAATAGAAAAGCTTTTATATTATCAGATTAGTTTTCTTAGTTCATTGTTCCATTCCTTACACAAAGTTGATAAATTGATGCAATAAATTGTCTTCTTTTTGATATTTCTCAGGGCAGAGATGATTTCCAAATAACTCTTCTTCGAATTCTGGAGTCTGTAGTTGAGGAACCTCCTCTGATTCTTGGGAGCCCCAATATATTTACTGGTGAAATTCTCCCAAGTCTAGGTGCTCTTTATAAAGGTAACAAGGATGGTGATGCTAGATTTTTGTGCCTCAAAATTTTGTTTGATGTGATAGTGATTTTCTTAAATGAGCCTTTCAAAAATGAGCAAATGGTGGCGGAGTTGAAGTCCATATCCAATACTCGTTTCTTGCCACTTTACCCAACTTTCATTGATGATGAGGAGCCCATTCCCACATATGCTCAAAAGCTTCTAGTGATGCTGATTGAGTTTGATTACATCAAACTTTCCGACATTCTACATCTGAAGACAGTCTCACAGTGCTTTGAATTTTTGCTCGGTGACTTGTCAACTGCAAATGTAAATAATGTGAAGCTATGCCTGGCCCTGGCCTCAGCTCCTGAAATGGAACCCAAGTTACTTTCTCAACTGAGAGTTGTCAGGAGGATTGGAAATCTTCTGGAGTTTGCCTACGCAAAAGAGATGGAAGATTTTCTGGAGCCAACTCTTGGGCTGTGCAGAGCTTTCCTTCTGCGCTCGGTTGGAAACAAAAGAGGATTTGCTTACAGAAACAAACCTGCACTTCTGAATGATACTTCTTCTGATATAACTTTTGTTGTTGATCAACAGCAATGCGTTAAAGATATAATAGATTTTGGCAGTAATGTCGGTGTGTTACTCGAGTTGAGTGGGTCTGGTGAAGCAAACGTTGCAGATATAGCTTCGGAGTGTGTAGTATTATTGCTCAAGGCAGCTCCCAGGGAAGCCACAACTGGTTTTCTTACTAACCTTCCGAAGGTTACTGTAATCCTTGAGCGATGGTACAAGGGTCTCCCTCAATTGATTTTGCAGAGGATGCTTCATGCCCTTGGATATTCTTGTAGGCAATATTTATCACATGCAATGATATTGTCGATCTCAATACACGAAATTTCAAGAATTGAACTCATTACTTCAGAGATTAAAACTTCGGGCAACCCTGATTTAGCCCATGCTGCTTTACTTGCTGCCTCAGAGTTACAGCTATTGCCTCGATGCCGCTGATCTCCTGAAGGTTGCAATGCTTGTTTCTTTATCCTATTATTTTGTACTCAGTAGTTCATACTAATTTGTTTTCTTTTTATTTGCAGATACTACAAGGTTTGGCAGCCGTTCATCGATCAGGATACCAGCTTTCTCTCTTCCGGGTAACGGCAAATTTTCCTGCCTATTTAATAGATTTGAATTGTAATTTCTTAAACTGATGCTGGCTCCTCGTTAAAGACCTGAAGAATCTTGTTCTGTAACAAATCATAAGCATGTAATTAAGCAATTATTTTCCCCTAATATTTCCTTTAAGGTCTCAGATATACACGGGTGCATAGGAATCTCTTCTTATCGCAGATAAGAAACACTATCATTTTGAATTTGCCGATAAGAGGTTTCTGCTTTATCAGCATATAATTTTAGGTTAGATACAATGTTGAAATGATGAAACGAGTGTGCCATCAGTAAATCGTGTAATTTAGTCATTATTTTGGTAATCCTAGTGATTGTCGAAATTATTCATGCATTTATAATCATTTATTAATATGCAAGAATATGTTGGATAACATTGACTAGAGTGACTATGAAGACTATTAAAGTAATAATCATTTATTTGATTCATTTATTATACTATACTGAATTACCATATTAAGTTATATTAGAAAATTTTTTAGTTATACTACTCAATACATTAAAATATTAAAAATATCAGATTAAATTGTAAATTATATAATATTTTACATTAATGAATAAAAAATTTGAAACATTTTTTCAATTTCAATCATTAAAAAAAAAATTTTTAATTATATAAAAATTGATTAAAAAAACATTTTATAATTTAAAACATAATTCGATACTAATGGACATTGTATGTACAATGTTCACAACTTCGCTCACAAGACTCTATAGCTCAACTTTATAGGTTAAAATCCAATGAAAGAAAAAAAGGGACCCTTAATTCACGGAGGAAAATCAAACCATGGTTTCATACATCAAAACAAGATTTAACTAATCTTTTGTCTTTTTTCTCGACATGCCAAGATGCATTTTCTCGTCATTCCTCACTCATCATATGACACGTGGTACATTGCCCCACTTTTGGCCCCGTACTAGTCACTCTTTAAGAAAAGACTCCATTATAAGCCTTCAAAAGATTTGAATCCCCATTATAATATAATATGCACCAAAAGCTTTTATATACTCAAATTGTCACTTGTTTGTTTTCCTCGTAGAATATAATACTCTCATTATATATATATATTCAGTGGGACATTGATTTGTTCATCATTGTAATGGCCTCCTTTTGGCTTCCCTTATTACTAATCATGTCTTTACTGCTCTTTCCTTTTCTTTCTTCTTCATCCACCACTAAGCTAAATTCCCAATTCAGTACTATCTCAGACTTGCCAGCATTGGTAACAAGTTCCCCTGCTACTACATTTCCTTTCCAAGAATTGTCACCCGATATTGCTCCACTACTCCCTTCTCCTGGTGGTAAGTTACCTTCTCCTGCATCTTCCATGCCCACCATTCCATCCAATCCAAGCCCTCCTAATCCCGACAACGGTGAACCGGTCGCGGCAGGGCCTGATTCTGCATTTCCCCCACTAGAACCATTCCCTGCTTCCTCAGCACCACCTCCAGGCTTAGTGAGCTCAGTTCTTGCTCTTGTTTGTACAGCATATTGGTTAATGCAGCTATTTCCTTGACTGCAAGATTTGGTTGTATTAGGTTGGTAGTATCTTCTCTACTCCCATCTTGATCTCTCATTTGTTGTGTTGTTACTAGTAAACACAATATGTGATTATCATACTACATGTATCCTCAGAGAACCTGGTACCACACTGTGTGATGCTAGGAAATGCCATTTGCCTCTCTTGAGTTATGCCCTTTTGCAAATTCTGACTAAAATTTTGAGTAAGATGAGAAGCCACATGTTTTTGATCCGTATCCAGTATGGAAACAAGACTGGCTCTATTCCAACATCATGTGAGGCACACTAAGAGGGGCATTGAGTAGTTGGTGACAGTCTGTTTGAAAACCTGTCACATGTCAACTAATAATTGCTTTAATGAAATAATATTTGATTAGGTGAAGAGGATTTGTCCTTTTCCTATTATCTCCATGATACATCACGGTAATACTACAGTCAGAAAAGATGCTCAACTTTTTCATATCAATCATGCGAAACACCTAGACAGTATATTGTTTTCAAATATCAATAGAAACAGCTGTAAAGAAGTGTAAGATTAGAATCTCTGACTTATTTTTCAATATGTAAAGATGTTGTTTGAGATAAGGACTTGTATTTTCAAAGGATCAAAAATTTACCTACACTAAACATAGAAGTCTGAAATTTTGAATTTGCTTTTGCTATATATAGTTCTTTCCTACATACAGAAGCTTCTAACTTGAGAGTCCATTTCAAAGCGTTCCCGTGAGTTTGCCAAGCCGACCTTTCGATCGGAATGATATGAGGGATATTGCCACTCCACAAAAAAAAAATCATCAAGAATATGTCTGTACTTTCTCGTGCAAGGTCTGCAGTTTCTTCCATTATGATATCTTGTAGTTTATGAACAATAAGATAATACCAATTACAGCAATCATGAAGTAGCCATTCACCTAAAGCCAAAAAGCAACATGTTCTGTCAATGCTTACCCAAAGTGATTGTTCTGGGCAAGCAACCTAGCAACAAGAACTATGTCAACACAAAGCATCAACACTCTTTTTCTTGCTCCGATATGATCTACCTGAGCTATCGGAATCTGAACTTTACTATGAATAGTAAAAAAAACACCTATAATTCCTTCCATTTTGACAATTCTCACAGATCTTATTTGAAGATGACAAATCAAGCAATCCATTCAATCGTGCGGTGGATAATAATCTGGTATGCAATCTGAATGAGAAGAGAGATGGCTTATGTGCAAGCCTCGATAAAAATAGCAAGCAATATAGCACTTAACTCAAAACATCGTAAGACAAGAAATTTTGTGGGAAATCTATTCTCATGGCATTCAGAATATTTGACCTGAATTAGCAGGATTTGCTTTTGTCTTATTTTTCATAATTCAATTAAGTTCAAAAAATGCAAAATAGGGAGAAAGCGGAACCAATGGTAACTGAACTACATCTTCATGGTAAATTGGAGTATAGTAATAGAACAACACAGGTACAAAAAAGTATAACCAGGATGCACACGAATTAAGCAACCGTGAAAAAGGTGAAAAGCCATTCCACCAGTCACTAGACTACCAAACATATAAAATGGGCATGGAACCAAGCTTCCAACACTAGCTGTCTCAGCTCCCTACTTCTTGGTGCTGGCAACAACCATCCAGGAACTTTTTCTTCCAATCTGATTCCAAATTCTTCCTCCTGTCCATTAGAGTCCCCAATTGCTTACATGTTCAGAATCTAATGACCGAAGCGCCAAAAACAAAAGAATCATAAACTTTCATGAAACATCTCAGGAGCTAGTATTAAATTCTTTGAATAAGAGCATGATAAAGATATGGAGAAGTACATTTCACTGATTTATTATTATTTTTACATCACATAAGTAGCAGAATCTAATCAAGGGAGAGCTTAACAATAGTTGATCAAAGATTCAGAATAGCTCTATATTATGGATGTTCTACTTGATCATTTCGGGTTCCAACAGTAATTAAGAACCTAAAACAAGACAAGCCATGATATGATCCAGAAGAGCAGGAAAACATGAGTACGGTAAAGTTCGATTTTACAGTTATATCATAATCTTCTAGACATCCCACTTGCTTCCTTACCGTGTCTGATCAGGCCCGGATGAAAAATATAGGAGTGCTACTGCAGGCTATGATATTCTATTGCTCCTTATAAATATAAATACTGATCTTCTATACACAATATTGCAATTGAGATTTGCAAATTCAGGACATTGGTAGAATTAAGAAAGATAACTGCACAAGTCTGAGAAATCGGTAATAATGTAAACAAAATGCCATAGGAAATCAGCAGCTATTACCATGCAAAAGAAATTCACAGACTATCAGGGACAAAAGAAACGTACCACATAGGAGTCTTGAATTTAGGACGAAGCTGCATGTAATGCATAAGAGTGGAAGCATCTTCCGTCAACCAATAGTGAACGAGAATTTGAGCTAGAAATTTTACCACCAGTAACCTGCTCAAACAGTAATCACCTATGAATCTAGGACCAGACCACAATTTAAGAGACCAGTTTACATTATAACTATCGGAATTCCCCCTGAAATATCCGATAAATTATTATATTGAAAATTAAGAGAATCAGTGTTCAAATAAATATTATCACCAGAATTTTTTCCATTTTAAAGAAGTACGGGACGTAAAAAAGAATCTATAATTACAATTCATCAGCATTTTAGCTTTTTTAAAATGTTAAATGCATTTTAGCGATACAATACAATATTAAGTTTTTCAAGATTAGCCTTCAAGAGAAGTAAAGTACCTTATTGGGCAATGAACCAGATGAAAATAGGGTTCTCATTGTGGCCGCCACCTTTCTTTGATCCACCTTCCCAGCAAAAAGGCCACGTACTTGTGGCAACGCAGGATCAAGGATCTTAGGTCGTGGTGCAGATTCTTCTTTCCTCTGAGCAGTGTCTACTTTTGTAGGAACTTTCTTCTCATTTTTTGCATCGTCGTTTAACCCCTCCATCCATCTTACTAAAGCAATCCTAGAAGATCGATTTGGGTCATATTCTATCCTCTCTACAACACCAATACAAGGCACATTCCGTTTCACATCAATTACTCGCCCTAGTCTCTTTGCTCCACCCCCTCTGTGAAACGAGGTAATACGACCGGCGGAATTCCTCCCAGCTGTCTTGGCCTTACTGAAAGTTAAGTGCCTAAATGCTCTCTGAGCAAGGAAAAAGGATAGCAATATACCAATTATCCTTCATTCCTGAGAAGGGTATGATTTTTTCTAAAGTAAATCCATATCCATTCACAAGTATACAGACAACCCATTCACAGCAATAAAAAGGGTATAAAAAAACAGCATGTATCTTTTATTAAGGGCCTCTGAACAAGGCAAAAAGATAAAACTACACAGACCATAGGTATCCTCCGTTTTTGAGAAGCTTATGATTAGTAATCATAATTGCATAGGAGGGTATAAACAACATGTATCCTGCAGATTGCTTAAGTGGGTAACTTTGTTTTTCTTTCAGAAACAAAATCTTCAATATCAAGACACACAATTGTACACAAATACCCACCTGCAGCACTCAAACTACTACCCAAACAAAGAAATGAGCATAGCTACAAATTTAGGACCAAAATGGTTAAACCTTTACGAAGAATTAGGGATTACAGAAAAAGAAACGACATGGGCAAAGGCTGTTATTACCTGGGCCTGCTTAAAAGACGACATGGACAGTGAAATCTGCGTCTGTTTGATGAGCAAGCTACAAGAAACAAAGGACTACGAGAGGGGGAGGGAGAGACTGAAGGTGTTAAACCTATGACGTTCCGGTTCTTTTCTTGGGCTTTTGGCCTAATTAGAGTCCTTTTTGGGCTTTTACATAATTAACGTTTTATTTAAATGTATAAAGAAATTTTAAAATATTTTATATCTATATTTTAAAATTATAAGGATCTTACTAATTTATTTATTTTTAATTTAAATTTTTAATTTAAATATAACTTCATTTTAAAATTATAAAGACAAAAATTAATATATTATCATAAGCAATATGGTATAAAAGTTAACAATAAAATTTTAAAACTATGCATATTAAAATAAAAAAGTTATATAATTAATATTAATATAAATTTATAACTTTTTAAGGATGGATTTGAGATTTATAATTTGATTCATCAATCATTACATGAAAAACTAAAATTTTTGATAATATTTTAAATTTTTAAATTTGATATTAAAATTAAATGAACTCAATTATTACACTAAACCCTTTTAGTAAGTTATTATTTATATAATATACAACAAGAAACAATTAAATTTCCTCAAAATTGGCATTACTTGCTTAATTATTTTTATCTAAAAATGACATAAAACAGTATTTTTTTATATCTTTTAGAACGTTTTCATACAAGTGTTTGGTTACAGAGTGCCTTGACTATTTTTCTCTTTTTATTTATTAAAAAAAGGGTAAAATAGCGATTGATTATTAAACAAAATACATGAAATTAAAAAAATTAATTTTTTTAAATGTGACATTACAATAATATTTATATTTTGTGAAAATAAAAATATTCAAAATTTACCATATATCATCATCAACATAAGACCCTTGCATAATAAAGAGACTATTTTTAATAAACTCAAATATAATATCATATAACGATATTATAAAATTGTAAATGAATGTGCAGACTTATTCATTTAAAAAAACTTACATAATATGTAAAAGATTGAAAATAAAAGATGCTAAATATATATATATATATATATATATATTTATATTTCAAATGTCAAGTAAATAATATGTATTTTATATTTTATATTCAAAGTACATAATTTTGATATAATTTATTTCTTAATTATAAATATTATCATCATAATTATTTTAAAAAATGTTGTTAGTAAATATTATTGTATTTTTAGTAAAATATAATTATTTTATGATTTTAAGTTTACTCGTTAAAAACAAAAAAAGGTCACCAAATTTTAATTTCTTATTAGGAAAAAATAAATTTTGGAATCTTTTTAATATTTAAATTCTTTTACAAATTTTTCCATTAAACTATTTTCCAAAACTTTGAAAAGAGTAATCTTTGATAGATTAAACAAAAATTTATTAAACAATATTGCTTCTTTATTTTATTATTTCAATATAATGAAACAAACCAATATTTAAAAACCGGACCAGACATCGAACCAGTCAAATGAAAGGTTTAAGGTATGAAGGTTTAACCAGTTGTGAACCGCTATAAAATCGGTATATAATAAATAAGAAGTAAAACTTATAAGAATAAGTAAAAATAAAATATTTTATTGAAATAAAAAAACAACAATATTTATTACTATATAATAAACTAATAATAAAAAATATGAATCTAATATAAAACTTAAAATAATTATAAAAATTAAAATTGTATTTCTTAAAATAATCTAGGAAGATGCAAACTATAAGACTTCTACAGACTCCGCATATCAGTGGGATTCATACTAGATATTGTTGTTGTTTAAAAATAAGATTTGTTATTCTTAATCAGTTGTATTTTGAAATTATTTTAATTAAATAAAAAAATTAATCTATAGTGCTGTATTAGTACTTAATAATTTGTTTATAAAAAAATGTTTGCTTAATAATTAATTCATGAAAAAGTTAAGTAAAAAAAAAGAATAAAAATGTAACGGCAACCAACTGTTACAACCGCCAGCTTGTTCTCACTCACTCGCATTCATGTGTGTCACTGTCTGACTTTGCGACCACCGTAACCAACGCCTCAACAACAATTTCTCCTCTTAACTACCATACCCTTTCCCTTCTTTCATAATCCTCTGATCTCCTTCTCTCTTCCCTCGAGCTTAAGCTGAAGCCTTTTGAATATTTGGTTAGATTCTATGATTGTTTCCTTCTTTGTTTTTTTCACTTGTTTTGATATGATTTTCACGCTCTAATCTCTTCGTTTCTGTGTGTGTTTTTTTTTTCTGGGGTTTTAGATAAAGTGTCATGGCGATGGAGCTATTAAATATTGAACCCAGTGAACTCAGGTTTACGTGTAAGTTTTAGTGTTCCAATTCAACAATCTTTGGCAATCTTGATGCTTTTGTTCTTTCATGGTGGTGTTTAAGAGAGCTATTGCCATAAGCGGTAACGTTTACAAGAACGAAAGATCCCATTAGTGTTGTTTTGACTGTTTGAAGTAGATATCAACTGGGCTTTTGGATTGCTTCAATTTGGTGGGCCAAGACATGATTTTTATAGAATGGATGTTTCCTTTCTTCTATTATATGACCAAAATTCACAGAAACTAAATCTTTAAATGAACAGAGAAATTGATGGATAGAGATGAAAAGGTTTGAATATGGCTAAGTTGGATTGCAAGGTGTAGTAATATCATACAATTTCTCTGATGGATGGACTATTAACAACTGCTAAGTTCACTCCAGGATTAAATTCCTTTGATTGCAAGGTTCAGAAATCAGGGAATGTAGGGATTGATTTATTCAGAATTAGCATGAATCTTTGCAAATTTGTTGACAAGTAATTTGACTTACAAACTCCGCTTTTCTCTCTACAGTTGAGTTGAAGAAACAAAGCTCGTGCTCGGTTATACTCTTCAATAGGTCAGATCAGTATGTTGCTTTCAAGGTATAGCAATTTCAATGCTTTAACTGTGTAGTATACTAATAAAGGCTTCTTCCCCCTCCTCTTGCCCTCTATTTTGCTCCTTTTTTTGGGATACTTTCAGTTACCAGATTGCACAATTGGCTAAGATTCAAATATATAATAATCAGGAGAATGATTTTAAAAAATAAAGAGGCTTAATTTTGAGGAAGTGATCAAGCATGTTTAAGTAGTCAGAATGTATGGCAGGTGAAGACGACATCTCCAAAACGATACTGTGTGCGGCCAAATGTTGGTGTTATCAAACCCCAGACAAATTGTCATTTCACAGGTACATGGCTATCAGAGTTATCTCATATCTCCTTTTACACCATACCAGTTAAGACTATTGGAATCAGGTGGATGAAGTCTTCTGTTTTCTCCAAATTTGACTTTGACTACCGATAAAATAATCTTCTTTCGCACTTGGATCATTGCAGTTGTAATGCAAGCTGAGAGGGTAGCTCCACCAAATTTACATTGCAAAGATAAATTCTTAATTCAAAGTGCTGTTGTTCCCCACGGCACTACTGAAGAAAGTGTTACATCAGAAATGGTAAGATGTCCATTATTTTTGTCGAGGTTTCTTTAATTGTTAGCATCTGGAGTTACTTTTCGTTTCAGATTTCATTGTAACTTCTTACTGCCTTCTTTACTTTGGCAGTTCTCTAAAGGCACAGGAAAACATGTTGAAGAGATGAAACTCAGGGTATTTCTTGTTAATCCATCCGAGTCACCGGTTCTTATTCCAAACAACGGAGAATTCAAGAAAGATCCATGTTATAACACATCCCCACGAGGAGATAAGCTATCAAATGGAATTGAAAATATACCTCCACTTATTAGGGTAAGATGCAATCTTAAAAAGTTCTGTTTCCACCCCTTAATTCCCACCCCTGCCCTCACTTCCCGACTCTATTGGCCTGAAGTTTATACCTTGCTATGGATCTGCATGGTTGACACCTGCCATTTATGAGCAACACCATACTCTTATATCTGTCATCAATATTTTTGTGACAACTTCCAATTCCAGTAGGTTATCTTGCTTCATTCTGATTGGAAACAAGGATGAAGTTCCAGGACACTGATATGGTAAATTTTCTCCTTGCATCAGTTATCTGAGGATGCTTTGGGCATTGATACTGCCAAGGATATTGAAGAGTTGAGAGTAACCAAGGATGATCAGTCAAGATTGCTTGATAATGGGGAGCCAAAAATGTACACATTGCAGTCGAAATTGATAAAAGAATTTGAGGAGTTGAAACAGAAGCTTTATGACATTGATTCACAACTTAAAGAGGTCCATTTATTTACCATTCTAATTCTGTTTAGGTTGCAATATTCCCTCTAATTCTGAGTTCTGCCTTGAATAAAAGATTTATGCAGATTGAGGTTCTGTTTACTCGATTTTTAAAACCTTTTGATGGATGTAGAAGATGCAGATTTCCCGATTCATGTAGCTTCCTTGTTGACCTTGAAATGGATGAATGAAAACTGGTTTTGGAAGAGAGAATTTCCTTAATGATATTCAGGTGACTTATCAATTTCATTCTGATATCTTTTTGGTTGTTCAGGCTAATCAAATTATCGTGAAACTAACTGATGAGAGAGACATGGCAAACAGAGAAAAGGATAGCATAAAACATGAAGTAGTAAGTCATTCTTTGCTCTGCTTCGGATAGGCCGTTCCATGTATGTGCAATCAAATTTAATGTACTGGGAATTTCGCTTGAGTTGATAAAAATAATATTCTTAAACTTCACTCAAGTTCAGGTGATACGTAAAGCAATGCATTTGTCATCTAATTGTCGATCTACGTATTTGCAGGATGTGTTGAGGATAAAGACTGCGCCAAGAAGAATTCAGGTGGGTTTTCCGCTGCTATATGTTTGTATGGTTGGTCTGATCAGCCTGGCACTTGGATACGTTATTCATCCATAGAGAGATTTTTTGGTTCTTTTTCTTTTTTGAATGTGATGTAACTTACTGGAACTTGTTGAAACTTTCCCTTCAAGGGGAGTGGTGTGGTGTAAATTCAGAAAGTGGTTGATTATAAAGTTTTCCAAATACAAGTAGAAAATAAAGTTTTCCTCCATTTTATTTTCATTTGAATCTTTTCCCTACCCATTTGCCTGTAAGGTCTACTGAATTGGCATTTGGTTCCAACTTTCCTGGAACTTAATGAGCTTTCTCAACAAATTTTCTCACTTTTGTTCAATCCCTTTCTTATCCCTGATGACATGAACTTTCTCTGATTCCCTTCCATAACTCTCTCCACAGCTATTCAAAAATCCTCTTGTTCAATTTAGTTATACCTTATTGCTTACTTCATCAAATCATAAACAATAAATTTTTCCTTTTAAGCACAATAAAGATAACAAAAGACTAGAGAACAATTTCTGTGGTGTGTAGCAAGACAAAAATATATGTAATGCAAAACAATCACATGGAATCAGAAGTATCATAGGTAATCGTATTTAAAATTTTCACTTTTGGTACACAAATTCTTTCTTTGGAGTTACAATCTCAGTTGACAAATGATATATACAGGGAATAGGAAAAAAAACTCGAGAAAAATCACAAGAACATGAAGTCACAAGCTGCACATTTTGCAGACCAGAAAAATTGGTGTTGCCACTCCACTCCACTCCACTCCAAACTATCTTTCAACTATAAACAAATTCCACAAGTCAAAAAACCATTTGTTTGATCAAGCATTGGCTATAAGTTGTGTGAATTAGTAGTTTTTTGTTATGCGTTCAGAAAATATCTGCTTACTGCCATTGGTTAACACTTTGCTCTAATGGTGAGCCGGGCACAAAGGGCACAAAGCCTCTGCCGCCAAAAACAGGTCTCATGAAGCCATCATCAAACTTCCGCCAGTAATGGTGGACGGTATGAGAAGGCTTGCTCAGGAACATCATTAAACTGGTTGGCCTAGGCACATTTTCGTTGTCTAAGTTGTCCTCCAAATCCTGTCCATTCAGAAGTGGGGTGGTAAAGGACTTGGGACTTGACGGTTCCGACGAGAACATGCTGGCTGTATGTTTTCGTATTGGCAGCAAAATCCTTACTAGTGGTTTAGTTATCAGACCAAATACCTGAAAGAATCCAGAGATTAACCATATCACACACTTTTGTGTCTCTAAAGAAACAAGTCTGAAGATGTATTTAAGTGTCTAGTGAATTTTTTAAAGGCAGAAAAGATTGCAAATTTAAGGACTTAAAAACGTAAGATTCATCAGAATTTCCAATTAGTTCAAATTTTTTAATCTTAATGGAGAAGGTGGTGCTTGATCTCTTGAAGTTCATATCAAAACATCCAGTTTAAATGTTCACTTCTAATTTCCAACATGCAACTAAACTTCCTGGGCTCAAGATTGACAAACTAGGACTAGCGAGAACCTGTTGACAGCAGCAATCAAACCTCCATGACAAGCTTTACAATGTTCCTAATTATGCAGATAGATTTACGAGCTTAATGTGCTGAACTATGGGGTGGGTGTTCATGTTTCTAAGTACAATATTCCTGTAAACAGAAAGCTTCGGTAAGCTGAGAATCTGCATAGGCACTTAGCCGAGCTAAGAATTAAGCATGAGCATGTGAATCCCAAGAGGGTCATAGCCAACAGGCTCTGGTCCTGGCAAAAACCTACAGGAGGTACTTATCATGTTGCATTCTTATTTGCTTCCAGAGATATAAAGAGGTATTCTTACCACTGTGCTTGAGAGGACTACAGTGATTGTGCTGGTGATCATAATTGCATTCCCGCGTAACTTTGTATGGCCTGACCTGGTGAACTGCTTTCATGAAAGCAAATATATCAGAGGAAATCAGATACGATTAATGACATCTGCTGGAGGTGTACATGTATCTCAGGGAACAGTCTGGAAATTGAAGCAAGTTCATCCTATTAGAAGAAAGTTGGACATTGGAACACATTGTGAAACTACTTCAAATCAAGGAGGACATCACCCTAGAGTTTTAAGGAGCAAAACATGTACTTGTTTGTGCAGGAAAAGAAATGCTCACTTCTCCTTTACCTGATTATAAGCAAGAGCCATAGAAACAGCACCACGCATCAAACCAGCCCACCAAATTGTCACCTGCAAAGTAAAGTCCATACAGAGATCTAAGCACTAACCTTTCATAAAGGTAAATTTTGTTATTAAGAACGGCTTGGAACCCGTACTTGTTGCTTTATGTTGATTTTTTCGTTCGGTGATGCCTTAGTCAAGTTGGATAAGAAGGACAAGGGAAAAACAAATGCTGCTCTTCCAATAAGAACCAATGCCAAGAGTACTGAACTCACTGCAACTGATGTTCCGGGGCTGAGAAGAAAGCAGAAATTTACCCTTAAATTTACGTATTAAAGAGAATTCATCATATTTAATCTTTTTCTAGCAAAATCAGAAGGCAAATGGTCTCTTATGTTTTTCTATGAATATTACCTATGGCTCACAAACTTCCACTTCTCGATGTCGAGGGCGTCCATGCCAACATAAAGGAAGATGAAAATTTCAGCAACAAATGATAGAGTAGCGAAAGCATGCCTGCAATAGTTGCTGAACCTCAATTGAAGATGAAGGGCAAAATATTCCGAAACTCTAGAATAAAAGAATTGTAGCCAACGTCAACAACATGCTGGAACATGTAACTAAACATACTTAGTTGTCACCCTTGAACTTTCAGTCACGTTGTGCCACGTATAGTGGGACATAACTATCCCACAAAAGAACACAGTGAGAATGGCACTCAAATTGAATAGCTGCAAGAGACCATAAAGATTCACCATTGTGGTTAGAATCGTATCTGGAGCCAAATTTCACTTCAGCACTAGGAAGGAGAAGCAAAAATCCAGAAAAAAAAAATGACCAATTGGTACTGAGATATCTTACTTCAGCCAACATATATGAAAGGTAAGCCATGAGTATCATAAGAGCAACTTCACGATCTGTAGAGTGCCTAAATTTGTGATAAAACAAGAGTTATAAGACAATCATTGAGACATTACAATGTGATTAATTGTGTTTTTTTCTTTCATTAATTGTGCTCTTTTCTTTCCTTGCACACCAGTAGTACCTTTTAGTTCCATCAATGTGAAACTACAAATAACTCCTGAACCTTACTCAACCTATTCAACTGCATCTAGAATCATTAAGGGTGTCCTTTCTACACATGCTAATGCTTAGTCTTCTGCAAAAAAATAGCAACAAACCTTCCAAAGTAGAGCCTCTTAATCATGTATGCACTTAGTAGTCCAGCCTGCAGAAGACAAGAGTATGGCACTGCAAATCATTAGAAGGGAATAGGCAGACCACAAGAGAGTTAAGGATTCACTTGAAGAGGAAGGGACAAAGAACTTACGAGAACACCCAATATTGTGCTTGAGATAAACAGATACAGAAAGTTGCCAGCAAATTGTAATCCAATTCTTGAGTTAATATGGGAGAGGTCAATACTCTGGATTGCGTGAAAAAGCACCACTGAAGTGGCATCATTTACCACACCTTCTCCAAAAACTAAACTGTAAAGTAGAGGGGTCTCATCCTGATTAAGCACCTGAAGCAATACAAATTAAACAAAGCAAGCTTTGGTCAATGCCATTTGATAAGAGCTGTAGCTGGACCAAATCATAATTAAGCTGTTTATACCTGCAAGGTGCAAACGGAGTCTGTTGCAGAAAATATTGCTCCAATTGCTGGAATCAAGAGATCAAAATAACTAAAGCAAATCCAAAAGGGAAAGAAGTGAAAGAAACTATGTGAATGAAGAAAGAAAGAGATTATAAGAGTGTACCAAGATAGTCTCCTATTTTGAGGGAACCAATGTTCATATTGTTGAAAAAGTGTTTAGCACCTAACCAAAAGAGCAAATTGATCATCAATGACAAGAGTCTAATGAAAGTAGAACGTGCAAAAGAAAACAGGAAGAACCATCAAAACTCGTCTATGAATTAGATGCCTAGAAGAGTGAAGTAGATCTTTTTGTTCATTCCCCAAATGTGGTTATGGGACAAAATTCCAACATTTGGCCGTTCTAGAGTACCTACTGATATGACGGCTGTGGATATCAAAGTACCAATTGCTCCAAACAGCATAATAGTCATAAAGTTGCGAAAAAATTGCTTCTTCTTCACTTGGAACCTGGTCCAGAGGATCAAAACAGAATTATCATGTAAGCTTAGCAACCTTTTTCTTCGATGGAGAATAAAACCAAAAGAAAAGAAACACTTTTGTTCACAGGATTCCTTTTGTTGTTTCAAACTGCATTGGAATTCCAGAGTAATGGTTGTCATAGCTATGTCTTCGAATTGCCTAACTTTTTACAATTATCAAACAGAAACTGAAGAACTGCAAGTCCTCCAATCATCATACCACACGAGTTATTCAACGAGTTCTCCCAGTTCTGATTCTACTTCAGCTTGCATCATTCTCAATTTACAACTAAAGGAGCTTATAGCCATGGAAGCGAGAAGAAGCATAAAGGATCGATTTCTAAATGAATCCGCCAGCATGAAAGTGAAGAAATGCAGAAGATCAAACATACCCAGCATTGAAAATAATAGGTGGAAGAAGATATATGAAGAACAAGTCTTCACTAAACACCAGAAGATGGGAACTCCTCCCTCCTGTAGTGAGCAGAATCACAACTCCTGTGAACAGTCCCTACATTAATCCACCAGAGAGCTATCACAAACTGTTCTTTACTAAACTCTTTATAAAGACAATCAAACACATCTAATGTATCATTCAGGGCAGAGTTAAAATCTTACTATAGCGAGTGCGGTGATTGACTCGTTCATCCATTTGCTTTCTTCCAACAAATGACCAATAAGGATACACGCACAAAGAAGAGCCACAAACAGATTTATTGACACTACTGAAGCATGATCGGACGCCAATATCGACTTTGACAGAACAGAGACTACACTGGCCGCCATTAAAAACCCAACACACACAGCAAAGTAAAACTCTGAACTTTTTTTCTCTAACCAGTTATCTTCTCACTTTCCTAACAGAAGTTGCTTCGTTTTCCAAACCAAAGCAGAGCCACCCGCACGCTTTATGGAGCTAAAGTTCGCAACTTTACTCACTTACCAGTCACCACAAAGACACATAGATAGACTCCAAAGGCAACACGTATATATACATGTATCTCTAGCTAACCAACTCTAATGGCAGAGCTGTTGATTAAGTTCAGCTCAAAGAAGAATATGTCACATCAAGAATGGAGATTTGGAGGTGATTTTTGTACGGGAGGAAACATATAACATCTGGGTTTCTGTTGTTTTGAAAGACAATGGAGGGTGTAAAGGGTTAAGTGTGGAACAGGGACGGGTCCATGAGAATGATAGTGTTGTCCAGAGAATCTAAAGAGTGCATTTGTAACGCACCAACTCATGGAAGCTTCTTTATTCGTAGATTCTTATATATATATATACATATATATATATATATATGTATATATATATATATATGTATATATATATATATATATGTATATATATATATACACACACGATAAAATGCCATACATTATGAAACAAACATAATTTTAACATCCAAACATAATATATATTTTATTGAAACCTCAATCTTGACCATTTATTGAAGTTATTTACCAACAAGAAGAACAAGAGATTATTTTGAGTTGAAGAACAAGAGATTATTTTGAGTTGAACAATCTTACAACTTTTTTGTTGAAACTAAAATAAATTATAAAATATCTTCCTTTTTAATAGTTGATCTATTTTATAATCAATAAATAAATTTATTTATAATTATAAGAATAAATTTAAATATAAGTGATTACACTTCTTCAATTTATTGTTGAACATAAAAGAATTGTAATTATATATTTGCTAAGTATTATATTATATAAATTTTGAGAATATAATTTGTATCATATCAAAGCTATGAGTTAAAATCCTATTGAATGAAAAGAATTTATTTTTTGATAAAACTAATCGAAATGCTCTGTTCAATCTTCTTCCCCTGTTAACAAATGTTGAAACAGAGTAAAAACAGAGTTAACGAATGTTGAAACAGAGTAAAAACAGAACTAACAACTCAAGAAAGTCTTAGAACATGAAAGTGACGTTTCAGACAGAGAGTCCAACGTTGCGGGTCACTTTAAAAAGAACCACTAAAATTGTTCCCTCCATCAAAGGACGGATTAAGAGTGGTGCTATAAAGACAATAAGATCCACGCATATATGTGTATAGATTTCTTTTCTGGTAGGACATACCAGTACGTATATTAACGGGTCAAGTTGGGCCGAGTTGAGAGTAGCCCATAATTAGCCCGTGGTCTTACAAGTTGAGATGGACCGGCCTGCTTAGTGGCTTGGTTAGCCAAGCCCGCTCATTATTTTTTTAAAGTAAAAAATTCAAAATGATATGTTTTGAGAAAAAAGCACTAGTCACAGGTGGCCTGGCCCATCTATTAATTTTTTTAAGTAAAAATTTTAAAAATGAAATCGTTTTGAAAAAAATAAGCGAGCTATTGGCCGGGCCGGGCTGGGCTGACCTATAACCCATGCTGGCAGACCATAGTTAGCCTATGGCCGACTAACCCGGGCCAAAAACAGGTCAAGCCGGGCCATAATTGGTATACCAACATACTAGAGTAAAAAGATATAAGCTTATCTTTTAAAAAATCTATTAAAATTTTGAGATATCTAACTTTAGGTTTGATTTATCTTAGTAAATTTTTTTGTTAAAAATTAATTAATTGATTAATTAGTTTTTATTTAACAATATCTTTTTTAATTAAACTTCAAATTTTCTATTAATAAGGAAAATCTCTTTTAATTATATTTTAAATTCTCTAATCTTATTTAACCTTTAGTAATTTTTATGATAATTTAATAATAGTTGAACCTTTTAAATATAATTTCTCAGTTTTTAAAACATTGCTTTTTTATAGTTTAAATTGTTTTAAACTTGTAATTTTAAAATTATTAAAAAATCTTTATATTCTTAAATTTTTAGAAATTTGTATTTTGATTTTTTAGTTTAAAAATAAAAACGAAACATATATGATTTTGATATAAATATATGTTATTGACGTGAAGATTTAAATTTAATAATTAAATTAATTAAACTAAATCCAACTAATAATTAAAGATAATAACAACAAATTATTGAATTTGAATTAGAGTTAAATTGAAAAATTAAATTATATCATCATATTTAAAACTTATAATTGGTGTATATGTGTTGTTAATATCATATATAGTTTTTTAATATTAAAATTCAAGAGAAATAAAATTTTTAAATAAAAATTATTAAATATTAAATTTTATTAAAACAAATTACTCCCTATTTTTAACAAAATTATAAGAGAAAAAGTTTTCTCAAATTAAAAAATAAATTAAATTTACCCCAACAAAAATTATAATAAACCTCGAGAGAATGAAAATGAACAGAACAGAGCAACCTCTGTTCAAACTCTGACCAACAAAGTTATAATAATCACATGCTGACCTTAATCCCGACAAACTCCCCCAAACTTTGTACAAAGGTGGAGGATCGCATGATGGATTTGGCTGTCTCACAAGGACTCCAAGAAAAGGAAAGCACGTACTACTACTGCTACTCTTCTCTGGGGTCCTCCATTTTCGCATGAATCGTCATCATGAATTCTCCATCTCCATGGGGTTTGAAACGTGGGGGTGTTTCTGAGGTGTGTCTGTGCTCTGTTGATTGAAGCAGTACTTTGTTTCTCTCTCTCTAGCCTCGCGTGTGTGTTGGATTATGATCTTGTCGACATCAGCACCATCCATGATTTTGTCTTTTGGTTTAATGAGAACATTTTCAGTTTTTGGTTGAGTACTTGTGAAACAAAATGAGGCATGAGAATTTATATCCGATTAACTTGTCAGATTCATTTTGATTTTTTTCAATAGACTTTTTTTAAAAAATTAAATTGAAATTATATCATTTTAAAACAAGGGAAAAGGGAAAAAGACAAATTTTTTAGAAAATTTTTATAATATTTATATTTTCGAAAAAAATCTACTAATTTTCAGTTTTTTTAAAAAGATATTTCTCTTAGATTATGATTAAAAAATAATGAGACATATACGATATAAATAATAGACACAAATATGATAACTCAACACAATTTTTAAATATGACCAAAATTGATTAAATTCATAATTTAAGATAATTTTATTAAGTTATTAATATGAATCAGATTTATTTTTTTATTTATAGTTTAAGAGTTAAGTTGAATCATAATATAAATAATATTTAATTACTTCATATATGATATTCATACTATGCATATTTGGTTGTTTTTTTAACTAAAGTTTAAAAGAAGGGTTTTTTAAAAAAATTGAAAATTAAAAGAATTTTTTAAAGATTTTCAAATTTTATAATTTTAAAAAAATAAATAAATGACATAAATTTTGTGTCTTTTACACTTTATTTAAATAAATCTGAAATAAGCTCAAACCACATTACCTAAACAACTTCATAGGAAGTTAACCCTTAATTTGGATCAAGTTGAACTATGACTAATCTTAAACAAAAAGGGTCTAAACGACTATATTTTTTATTTATTTTATGATTTGTGATTAATAATTTTAAAAGGCATAAGTTTTCAAGAAAAAAAGGGAACTTAATTTTATTTTAATTTTAAAAACCCATCAATTTTAAGATATTATCAACCACAATTATTTATTTGTGATATTATATATGTATACTTAATTATAATATTTTCTGTTATAATCGGTAATTATTTCTATTTGATAAATATGTATACTTAATTATAATGTTTTCTGTTATAATCGACAATTTTTTCTATTCGATGATTTTTAGTATTAGTATTATTATT
Organism: Erythroxylum longipes; assembly: GCA_027563885.1. NCBI lineage: Eukaryota > Viridiplantae > Streptophyta > Magnoliopsida > Malpighiales > Erythroxylaceae > Erythroxylum > Erythroxylum longipes. The sequence continues at coordinate 53,834,866 of JAOQMS010000180.1, forward strand.
ATTATTGTTATTATTATTATTATTACTACTACTATCACCACCAACATCACGGCTACAACAACAACTATTATTATTATTATTATTATTATTATTATTATTATTATTACTACTACTACTACTATTACTACTACCACTACTACTACTATTACTACTATCATCACCAACGCCACCACCACTACAACAACAATTATTATTATTATTATTATTATTATTATTATTATTATTATTATTATTATATTTTCCATCTCTCTCTCTCTCTCTCTCTTTTCATGTAGGTCATTTGAAAATAGTTTCTTTATTAATTAAAGGTAAGACTGCGTACTATTAGACCTCTCTAGACTCCATGTATCAACAAAATTCATACTGGATATTACTGTTGTTGTCGTTGTTGAGGTGTTGTAGTGAAAGTAAATGGAGTAAGGTTGGCCTTTTGATTTTATTATTTTAATATAATTTAAAGATTGATAATTATTAATATTTAGTATTATTAGGAAAGTCTTAGGAATGCTAATGTATCCATGATTCTAGTGATCTCCTAAATCTCCTAGGATTTCTCTTCCTTATGTAATTAGTTCTTTATTGCTATATAAATCAAATTAGGGTCAAGCCCTCAATTCTTCTGCTAATTTGTTCAATATGATATCAGAGCCACTTTAAACCTTAGACCATCCCCTTCTTCTCTGCGTCACCTTTCTCCTTTGCGTCACCTTTCTCCGTCGCATCTCCTCTGCGTCATCTTTCTTCTTCTCTATCCTAAAACAAAAAACCAAAACTAAACTCACAATAGCAACCAACGGTCATCAGCGCCCAGAGCAGCACCATCGCCGACCGCCAGAAAACTCTCACGCGTTGGTGCGTGAGTGATAAGTGCCACTGTCTAAGATCCTCCGACAACAACGAGTTGATGGGTTAGCTCACCTCCTCAGTCTAAACAAGGTATTGGTATCGGTTTGTGCCAAATATAACCAAAGCCTGAGTATTTTGTCGTCCTCGTCATCCGTTATACACTCCAAACTATCGGCAGCCATAGTCCAGCGTCTTCCGTCAATAGTTCTGTCGAGTAGATTGCAAGTACGTCAAAATCTGATGAAAAGTCAATATCCAGTCGTTCAGGAACAGCTACGACAATGTGATCCCCTAATTTGTGAATCACCAAACAATGTCTAAATGATAATAATCACTCTTTCTGGTCTAAGAATGTTTTGTTATTTTTCAAGGGTCAACGAAAATTTTCTCATCTCACAACTGCTCCTCTAACTGATAACAAAGAACTAGAGAATTGGCTAGCCGATGAAGCGCAGTTGCTACATATTCTTTTTGATTCCATGGAACCTAAAATCTCAAACTTGTTTTCTCAAACTTGTTTTCTCATACTGATGATTGCAAACAAGCTTGGGACTATGCCAAGCTTCTATATTCAAGTAATATGCTCCATATATATTATACCTCTGTTGAGTTGTTTAAGTCCAGGCAGGAAGGAAGTTTGATTAAATAATTTGGGAAGGTAAAACGAGCATATGAAGAGTTGAATTCTTTATAGCCAATCACGTTAGATGTAAAGGAGATGCAAAGGCAAATAGTGCTTATTGTTATAACAACATTCTTATTGGGACTGAAACTTGAGTTTGAGCCTATTCGAGCACATATCCTTGGAGGTGCAGAAATCCCATCTTTGGCTGAAGTATTTTCTACGCTTTCTCGTTCCATGGCTAAAGAAAGTCTGTCTGAAAACACTTCTGAGAGGTCAGTGCTTACAGCAAATGTTGGTTGGCAAGCTAGAGGAGTACATGGTGGTCGCAGTGGTAGAGGAGGATGTACTGGACATAGTGGTGAAGGACGTGGCAGTAGAGGCATACGTACCCATTGCAAATATTGTAATAATTATGGGCATAAAGATGAGACTTGTTAGGATAAGCATCCTGAATTACGAGCAACCCATTATGCATTACTAGAAAAACATCCTTTTCCAGTTGCATGTTTACAATCCTGTGTCACTTTATCTCAGGACGAATATGCTAAGTATATGTAGTATCGGTCAGCTCAACAGGCGTTGTCTTCTTCTATGTCATCTATGGCTCGTTGAGGTAACCCAATTGCTTGTTATTCATCTATTCCTGAGAAACAATTATTAGTATTAGATTTTGGTGCCACTGATCACATCTCAGGTACCATAACCAATTTCGATCATGTTTTTCCCTTACATTCCTCTCATAGTAATAAGCTTACAATCGTTGATGGTTCCACCACAACCACCAAAGGTGTTGGGGCTTCTCATCTTAATGCCTCTCTTACTTTACCTTCTACATTGTTCGTTCCAAATTTCCATTTTAATCTTATGTCTGTAAGCAAATTAACGAAACAGCTAAATTGTTCTATTTGTTTCTTTCCCTATAATGTCATTATCTAGGATTTGAAGACCAAGAAGACAATTGGAGAAGGGCGTGAATCGAAAGGAATGTTCTATTTTGGCGAGTTGAAGTCTTCCGTCGCTTTGTCAGTTTTAGCTTCTCTTATTGATATTCATAGTCGACTAGGTCATCCATTATTGAACAAACTCAAAAAATTAGTGTTAGGTCACAAGTCTATTTCCAATTTAAATTGTGAGTCTTGTCAGCTTGGAAAACACCATCGTTCTTCATTTTTTCCTCGTGTTAATAAACCGGCTGAAAAACCCTTTATTTTAATTCATACAGATATTTGGGGTCCAAGTCTAGCAAGTCCAAATTGGGATTTTAGTACGTCGTAATTTTTTTGATGATTTTTCTCAGATGACTTGGTTATATCTAATGAAAGATCGTTCATAAATATTCTCAATCTTTTGTTCCTTCTTTGCTGAAATCCAAAAATAGTTTAATACCCGGATCAATATTCTTTATAGTGATAATGTTAATGAATATTTCTCTAACCAATTCTCCAATTGCTTACAGCAACAGGGTATTCAGCATCAGTCTTCATATCCTCACACACCCCAACAAAATGGGTGGGCTGAAAGGAAAATCTAACATATTATTGAAACTGCAAGTACTTTGATAATTCACATTAATGTTCCCAAAAGTTCTTGGGGGATGTTGTTGTCACAGCATGTTTTCAGCATGGTATCCTCTGCATTGGCAAGTAAAATTCCTCTCTCTACTCTTTTTCCCCGTTAAGATCTTTTTCCTCTTAATCCTTGTATCTTTACTTGTGTCTTCTTTGTTTATCAGCTTCGGTCTGGCATAGATAAATTAGACCCAAAAGTTATAAAGTGTGTTTTTCTCGAGTATTCTCGTGTACAAAAAGGGTACAAATATTTCGGTCCTTCTTTGAATACGTGCTTTGTCTCTGCCGACGTTAAATTCTTTGAAGACACACCATTTTTTCTAAAGCTCCACATGGCTTCGGTGACACAAATGAGTGTTTGCCCATTTCCTTTATGCCTTCTCAACCAATCCCTAGTCTGATTATTCCTGACATTAGTCTTTTGGAGTCTACACCTGATAGTTAGCTTACCCCTTTAGAACGTTTATCTAATCCTAATTTGCAGGTTTATACTCGACGCGCTCGTTAAGAAGCACAACCAATTGATTCATGTCAATCTCCACCGGCTTCTTCCTCTTCATATCTGGCGGATGATGATCTTAATCTTCTGATTGCTCTTCGTAAAGGAAAAAAGTCTTATACATCTCACCCTATCTCAAATTTTATCTTTTATGATTCATTATCGCCATCGTACTTAGCTTTTGTGTCCAGCTTATCTTCCATACCCATAACCAAGACTGTTTTAGAGGCTTTGGCTCATCCTGGATGGACATATGCCATGAAAGAAGAGATGTCGGCTTTGCAGGCTAATCACATATGGGACTTAGTAACTCTTCCATATGGTCACACAGTTGTTGGTTGTCGTTGGTTGTTCACTGTTAAGGTCACTCCTAATGGATCTGTTGACTATCTAAAAGCTCGATTGGTGACTAAGGGATACACACAGGTGTATGGTATGCACTGAAACTTTCTCTCTGGTTGCTAAGTTGACCTCTGCCCGTGTTTTCATTGCAATAGTAGCCACACATAATTGGCCCCTCCTTCAGCTTGATGTGAAAAATGTTTTCCTTCACATGCCATTGACGAGACTATCTATATGGAGCAACCACCGGGATTTCTTGCTCAGGAGGAGATTAGACTTGTGTGCCGTCTTAACAAGTCCTTTTATGGTATAAAACAATCACTAAGAGCTTAGTTTGATAGATTCAGTAAAGCAGTTATAGAGTTTGGTCTGCAGCGGTGTGGTGTAGATCATTCTGTATTTTATCGTTGCCTTGCTGCTGGCAATATGTCTTTGATTGTTTATATTGATGACATTGTTATAACAAGTGAGGATGAAGTAAGGATCCAGTCCTTGAAATCATTTTTACAGATCAAGTTCCAAACAAAAGACCTAGGTCCCCTAAAATATTTTCTGGGTATTGAAGTCGCAAGGTCTAAAATGGGTGTTTGTTTATCCCAAAAAAATATGCTCTTGATCTTTTGGAAGAAACCGGTTTATTAGGCATTAAACCAGTCGATAGTCCTATAGAGTCAAATGCCAAACTTGATGCGGAAAATTTTGAATCTTTAGAAGACCTAGGCAAGTACCGAAGGTCGGTTGGTAAACTTAACTATTTAATTGTCACTCGTTTAGACATTTCATTTGCCACAAATGTAGTCAGCCAGTTTATGTGTTTTCCATGAACTAGTCATTGAGATGCAGTTGTTAGAATCTTGAGATACTTGAAATGATCCCTAGGGCAAGGTCTTTTGTATCAAAATCATGGACACACTAAGGTACGAGGGTATACAGATGCAGATTAGGCATGTTCTTATGGTCGGAGATCTACTTCAGGTTATTGTGTTTTAATGGAGGAAATATGGTGTCATGGAAAAGCAAGAACCAAATAGTTGTTACTCGCTCTAATGCTAAATCTAAGTATAGGTTTATGACATGCATTACATGTGAGTTGATTTAGTTGAATCATCTTCTTAAGGAACTCGATTTTAAGCATCCATCTCCAGTGGAGTTAATGTATGATAATCAAGCAGCCATTCATATTGCCTTTGATCCGGTCTTTCATGAAATGACTAAACATATCGAAACTGACTGTCACTTTGTTCAAGAGAAGCTTGAAGCAGGACTGATCAAAACTCCTTACGTAAAGTCAAAATATCAAGTTGCCGATTTATTTGCCAAAGCTCTTGGGGGATCTTAGGTGCAATCTATATGTAAAAAGCTAGGAGTCTATGATATGTACGTTCTAGCTTGAGGGGGAGTATTAGGAAAGTCTTAGGATTCCTAATATATCCATGATTCTAGTAATCTCCTAAATCTCCTATGATTTCTCTCCCTCATGTAATTAGTTCTTTATTGCTATATAAATCAAATTAGGGTCTTGGTGAATAATCAAGCCCTCAATCCTTTTGCTAATTTGTTCAACAATTATAATTTACTATATGGTTAGAATTGGTTTGCAAGTAATGAGAACCTAGAAATCCTATTAATTTCTTAGAATTCTCAATTTATAGAAAGTTTAAAAAATTCCAAACTTGAATATTAAATAATTGTTCAAATTGAATTTATTCTTTAATTTTAAAATTTGTACATTAACACTATAAATATTTTATTAATGATATATAATTTATAAAATATTATATACATAAATATTAATTTATTGTATAATTAGAAAATGAAATTTCAAATTCTCATAATATTTGATTAAAAATAAAATTTCAATAGATGTTAAATTATTAAATTATTATATAAATTGTTAATTATAATTCATGAATTTTATAATTTGAATATATGTATATATATGTTTATTTATTTTTAACTTATTATTCCTACAAAAGTCTCTTCACACCAACTTTTATGATTAGGAAGTTAGTTATTTAATGATTTATATTTAAAAATTTTAATATTACAAACTATGTAAATTTAAAATATATTACATAAAAAATATTCAAATATTTAACCTTTTTCCATTGGCAGCCCATATCTTCTGCAAGCTTACAGATTAATGCCCAAATTTGGGTATAGAGATCAAAAGGCCCTAAAGCTATGAGCTTTGTCTCAGCCCCAAAACTTTCAAACACATGGCGGGCATTACCGATAACAGCTGAAAGGAGGGAACTTGGACCCAACCCAGATCACCAGCAAGAACAAGCAACAAAACAACACCATCAAATTTCACTTTCACAGTCCCTTCTCGGCCAATTTCTATTCACCATGTATCTTCTCTCTCCTCTGTTGAAGGAGAGAAGAAGTAGAAGAGGAGTCTCTTGTTTTGCAGCACGTACTAATGGAATAAAACTGAAAGCTCCAGTATACTGTAAATTCTCTCCACCTTTTGCAACTGGGGTTCTCTGCTGCCCCCTTTTCTTCTCTCTCAGACCTCCAGATGTACCTGCATTGCCTCGGGATCGACCCATTTTTTTGACGTAAAGTCGAATTCGCTGGTTTCCCGAAGATTTTTTGGCTAATTTTTACGGAATATTTGTTTGGATAGTGGATTGCACGTGGGTCTCTTTCGGTTTTCAATGGGTGTTTTTAATCTTTGTGTTGCGGGTTAATCTTTGCGTGAGTTGTTTAAAACAATGGATGATCATTTGAGTTGGATTGCATGGCGCCGGAAAATTGTTTCTGAGAATGAAACCTCTGTGATTTTGTCGCCGGTCTAATTGCTATAATATACGAGTAGTAGCAGTCGGTGTTCAAGACGGATGATATTCTCACTTGGAAATGGAAAAATGGCAGTAATAGTTAGGCTTTTAACTGAAGGAAGTTTATTACACACTCCTTCCGGTAAAGAAAAAAAATGGTAAGTATCATCTGTAATTTGCTAAGCGAATACATTTTTGGATGTTTCAATTTTGTACTCATACGAGACCTGTTATTTGGTAGGGGATGTTAGTAAGTAAACATTGGCTTTTCAATGCATCTACGGAGAGTTACGTGAGGCAGATAGTACGAATTTGCTCGATGAATTGGTAATTATTTCCCATTCATATGTTCGGTTGAACGCCTTAGGCCTTCTTTGGTTAAGGGTTTGGTGATGGAACGAGATAAAATGTAACACATTTTTATCGTTTGGTTGAGAATTTTATAATGAAATAAAATGAAATGAAATAGAAAAAGAGGGTTTCATGTTACGTTCCATTTCATCTTAAACAGTGAAAATAAGAAACCTTCGATTCAGGAGGTTTAGGATAAAACATAAATTAACAAATACATGTTACCTAATATACCCTTAATAATTTTTCTTAATACCAATTATTTCTTCTAACCCTAACCTCCTTTTCACCAGACTCATTTATTACAGTACACAAAAATTGTATATAATTAATAATATTTTTATATTATTTCTCTTTACACTAGTAATTATATTTTTATATTCATCATCATCATCGTACCCAATTTGAGTCCCACATTAAAGCGAGGTATAGGGAAATCTGATAGTCCGTAGCCTTATCCCTACAGAGTAGAGAGGCTATTTCCGATAGACCCATATGCGAATGTGACAATAAAAAAATGATACAGACTATAAGAGTAGATTTGAAAACGGATACACTAAAAGAGTAGGTAAATAAAAGTAAATAAGTAAACAAATAAATAAAATAAAATAAAACCAAATAAGATATCTGATACGGTGTTCATATTTGCTAATAAATAATAATAATAACTAAAAAAACTACAAATCGTCGTGAATTGATACAAGTTTAAAAGAAAATGTATTAAAAATAATAAGACAAATATATTTAGAAAAGCTGCAAAGTTATATTCATACTTGCTATGCAGAAAACGTCTGCTCACCATACCTTGAATTGTGCATGTCAACATTATGTAAGAATCATGCTAATATGCTCTATCTTTCTAATTTTATCATATGCCCCCGAAGGGACAACTAGCAGTTTAACAATAATAATTGAGCAAACTATTTAGAAAGACTCTTAGTTACCTCGCTATAATTATCTTAACAATCTAACACCACCTCTGTCACTATCTAAACAATAATAACCCCAAAATACTAAATAAAGCTACAAGGTAAAAGCACCCAATACTTCGATCCAATCTATGAAACCAGATGCTAAATACCCATCTAAGTACCAACCGAAGAACATCCAAAACCCTAAAAAGGAGACCCATTGAGCCCATAGAAATAGAAGGACCACTAGCACGTGTCGGAAAGCACCAAACGAACACAAATCAACACAAAGACAATTTTCTTAGGTGATAAAACGTATAGAAGTTGTAGATCTGAAGTTATCCTAATCAAAAAATGAACTAGGACAATTTGTTACAGAGTCTTTAAAATCAAGATTTGTTCTATAAAGAAACAAAAGCACACAATGGACTTTAACACAAATAGAACTAAAGTCAATTGTGCTGGAGAAGGTTTCTCTCGACAGAACTTAGAAAAAAAATTGAACATCATGGGATAACACAATCCACAGATAGGAAGATTCCAGGATTCCAGTTCAAGATACCCAACGTAAAACTGACCAATAAACAATTATAAAAACAACAAAAAAATTTCAAACTCTATTGTAAGTCTCAAAGAACAAAGAAACTAGTGAGTCTTAAGTGGATTACGCTCGTGTGTTAGGCTGCTTAATTTATATTATGACCAGACATAGCTTGTGCAGTAAGCAAGCTGAGTCGATATACTGGTAATCCAAATCATACTTATTGGATGGAAATGAGACATGTTTTGGGATATCTTAAACATACCCAAAACTATGCTTTGCATTACAAAAATTATCCAGCTGTTTTTGAAGGATATAGTGATGCAAATTGGATCACTGGGGCAACGAAAACAAAATCCACAAATGGATATGTTTTCACAATTGGTGGAGGAGCTGTGTCTTAGAAATCTTCCAAGCAAACATGTATAGCTCGTTCTACAATGGAGTCGGAGTTTATAGCTCTTAACAAAGCCGGTGAAGAAGCTGAATGGCTCCGGAATTTCTTAAAAGATATTCCATTTTGGCCTAAACCGATGACTTCTGTATGTATACATTGCGATAACCAAGCTGCAATTGGTAGAGCTGGGGGCATTATGTATAATGAGAAATCTTGTCATATAAGACGAAGACATAGTACAGTTAGACAACTAATCTCTAGTGGAGTTATCTCAATTGATTATGTGAAGTCAAAAGATAACATATCGGATCCATTAACAAAAGGCTTACGTAGAGATTTAGTTGAAAAAACTTCTAGACGAATGGGTTTGTCATTTGTGGCCTATGACAAGTCATTATGGCAGTAACTCTACCTAGTAGATTGGAGATCCCAAGATCTAGGTTTAAGGAGAAAACAAAGTCATGAATGACGGTTCAACATTGTTAAACAAATTTAACCTATTCTTATGATGATACAACGTTTTGAAACAAGGATAAACTTAGCTCATCAAGGTTTTTAATGATTTCTAAATTTGATTTAAGATAATCAAAGAGTGTGTTTACGGAATACACGTTTAGAAATCACCTATGTGAGTGTGAAGTGTAAGCTGGTTCAAGGAGAATAAATGAAGGCCGATTCTCTAAGCACTTATGAGATAAGGTGGTGTTTATGGCTGAAACGAACACAAAAATGAGAACCAAAGACGGATAAGGATTAACTATGTGACTTATGTTGTCTTGATATACATTAAAAGTCGACGGTTTGAAGATATCACATTCACCGATTGACTGAGTATCTCCGATATATGTTCACTAAGGAAAGTTCAAAGGAAACCTACTTATTCAGAGGCAATTAGTTCTTAATTGTAAATCACACAAATTTATGCATCTTTTTAAAAATCTTAATCTCCATTCATGCGGGAGATTGTTGAAAAATAAAGAGTGTGAATGGGAATAAGATTTAGCAAACCATTGTACCTGTTCAGATAAAGACACACCCTTGTGATATGAATAGGTTGAACCCTTTCAGAAGTACCTTTTCGATTATGAATAGGTTACACCCTTTCATAAGTACCATTTCGTTTTCTATAAATAAGAAAAATACCTTTTTATTTTAAGTGTGCAATATCAGAGTTTTCCAACAATTCTTTTGTTCGCTTTCCTTCCAGTTGTTTTCTTTTCCTTTTATCATCGGAATTTTTTTTCCTGTATTTCATATCAAAACAACAAGTGTGATTTCGTCCGAATTTGAGTTCACAAGTCATCGGCGTTTGGAGTATCACTACAACGGTGAGTAAACCGTTTTATCCTCGGAGGGATTATTCCATAACCTTGAATACTGTGAGAGGAATAAATTCCTTAAGGAAAAATAGTATATTTTGTTGATTCGGTTTGTTTTTTCTTTTCATTGATTTTATTCAGTCCTAGTTTCTCTTTCTTTTCCCCCTTATTTAACCCTGAGAATAACAATAAGTAGTCTTGTGACAGCCATCTTGAAGTTGTGTTCTTTCAAATAGCTAAAAGCATGAAACAGATGTTCTACTTAAAGTTCTTCTGGGATACAAACATATTTATGATTGTGAGGGCAAGTTACGTGAGCACGGCGTATAAATGTTTTTTTGATAAAATTTATGGTTCTTAATGTTGCTCACCTTTTCATTGTTGCTCTTGAAACATAGTGAGGCTACCGACTTGTTTCCCTATTACTGGTGAAACAGAGACATCCTCCAATGAGTAAACCTGATCAAATTCTCGCACAAATTTCCAATGTGGGCATGGACAAACCAGGAGGATGCCTACCATCAGCTAACTTTTCAAGTCACTTACCTGTGGACAATATTCTGAGGCCTCAGACTGCTACAGTCGGATTGCTTCAAAGCAAATATCTCTCCAACAATCCTTATTCTTTTGCAGGAAACTCAGGTATTTTGCTAAATGTCTACATTGTTCCTTGACTTAGAAAGTTTTCTAATTTCTAACTGACTCCACACTTCATGTTAGCTAAGTTAGTGGGCATATTCGTGGACATTATGGTTACCAGGTACTACAGCAGTTTTACGTAGTAGTAACCGTTCCATATGCAGCCATGTTCATGAAAAGGTCATTTACGTGTTAAGTGTTGGGACAACTTTTGATAGAGAAAATTTGCACCATGTATATCAGCCTTTGTGTTTGTCATGTCTGAAAATTAAATGTTGCACAATTTTGGTAAAGCGCAATACCATTTTGGTAACCTTTTTTTGCCATAGCCACTCAATTGTATTTTAATTTTCCTAGAAGCATGTGTATGCTTCATTTCTTGTTTCATGCTCTCATCTCTCTTTTTGTAGGAAAATCAATTCGAACCATTCAGCGACCAAATGGCAGTGTTCCAGTTTTATAGGAGTTCACACTATTTTCTTGTTTGGCTTCCACGTTCAATTGTCACTTTTTGAAGTTTGATCATATTGGCTTGCTAGTGATGCAAATGACTTGAAATGATGTCCAACGACAGGTCCTTGTGATTCAGGATGAATGTAGCTAAATATAATCATATGCCGTTCATTTCTGCTTTCTTTGTAAGTCATACATTTAGGTTCCTTGTTAATTATCATTTTTCTTGCCCTTTCCAATGATTCCTTGATTGATTATCATGAAGCTGCAAATAACTGAACATGGAAAGAATTATTATTATTTAGTTTGACATGATTTTTCAATCTGAGAAATCTAATACAGCACACAGACTTGGTTAAGTTACATAGGTTTTTAAGTCATGGAAACATGCTCCTGTTGTATTGAAATTTGGTGGGCCTGGTGACCTCGTGCTCCACTTCAACAAAAGAATCAAGTAGGAGTCCTGGAAACTACACCTGGTTAAGTTGCCAGTAAATTCCCTGTTCATGCAAGTGAAAGTGGCTGTGGACAAAGTCATGAAAGCAACGGATTTGGACGCCTGGTGTTTTAGTGCCTGGGGTTGGTTGGATAATTGAAAGCAATTTCAGGTTTTGAATGATGAATCCTACCTTTGCTGTGGCTTAGTTGTCATAGGCGTTAGTTGTGATTGTCTTTCGTGGATGAATTGCTCATCAGATAATGACATGTCATGGCATTTAAGGTTTCATTCTAGCTTCTCAATTATTGAATTTCAAGGAAATGAAGATGGGGGCCTTCTCATCCAAAAATGCTTCTAAATGGTAAAACTCAGTTATTTGCCTAAAATTATGGCTGATAACCTCAGGTTTCAATCTGTCAATGATGATGCAAATTCTGGCATTTTCTTCAATTCAATGTGTTTATCTCCAATTATGTTGGATCTTCATGATTGCTCCCTACTGGACAAGCTAAGCTTTCTATCTATAGAGAAACCCTTTTGTATCTTGTGCTTAGATACCAAAAAAGACTAACCCTGTTAAATACTAATCCTTGAAGCAATGATGCCACACCATATCTACAAACTTTTGGGTTCTAACACAAAAACATGCAATGGAAAACGCATGTGGGAGGTGGCTTTTGTGCCATTTTCTGATTCTGGTTTTTGTTCATATGTTTAATTACCAGAACCTGAACAGACCCGCCTCTTCCTGTCAAGAGTTAGATTCTTATTAAAGTTGATAGAGGGAAGAGATAAGGTAGAGGTACAGAAATTGGTCATGTGCTAGTAATGACAATATACAGAGAATAAAGAAAATGACTCTTCAGTCCACACACAACAGTGGTCAACAAGATGGTCATATTGATTTCTTATTGCTTGGTGGGCTGTCCTTAGCATCTTGAAATATCTCCTGCCAATGTCTTTTTTCGTGAGATGAAGAAATGAATATGACAGTTCCCTACCACAAGGCCTGCATGAAATGAATGTATGATTCTACTTTAGATAAGACAGAATCCACTAAAACAGCCCCCATAAGCTTTTGATATTTTGAAGAACTAATAAGATATTATGAAATATAATTATTAGCAATAATTGTTGGAATTTTGAAGAACAATTGGTGCTTAATCATTTTAGGAAAGACAAAATTTAGATTATTTTGTGTATTTGTATCAATCTATTTCCTTAAACCCTAAAATTTTGTTGGATATAGGGGAGCTCACTTTTACGGGAAATCTACGTCATAAGTCTAGTGATGAAATATACTTGTGGGCTTTAGCACTACATATCAACTCAAAACTTTAAAGCATTAAGTTTATGAGTTTTTTTTCCACTTATATGTTCTTTCAGTAGCTCCATCTCTTTCCAAAGTGGGATTCCTACTCATACTTGATATTCTAACAATTTTCTCCTTAAGTGTAAATTTTCACATTAAGCCTAGACTCTCTCTTGAGCAAAAGCCTTTTTTTGCCTTTTTTTTTAACAGCTCGAGTATATGAAGTCATCAAAAGCCCTTAAGCCCTTGTACTCCACTGGAGTCTGGACCTAGCAAGAGTCTCCTTGCTCTTCTTCTTGGGGAGGCAACATTGAGATTTGACTATTGTCTTTACACTTGTTCCTTGCCAAACCATTAACTCTGATACCTTTTGTTAGATCTGGAGAGCTCACTTTTATAAAAAATCTACAGCTTAGTGATAAAACATACTTGTGGACTTTAACACCACACTTCAACCCAAAACTTTAAGGCATTAGGTTTATAGATCCTTTCCACTTATATGTCTTTCACTAAATTCATCTCTTTCTAACATGGTATTCTTACTCATGCTTGACATCCCAACAAGTTTCACTTTACAATTTTTATTTCATCATAATTTATGAATAACATCTTGTTATATATTAAAAAAAAATCTACTCACAAAATATTTTCTTAATTATAGGGTTTTAAGTGTTGCAATCCCTCTCACAGAAGATTGGTGTTAATAGACACTTTAACATGTGAAGGTATTTTATGTCAAAAACAAAAAATCATCTTTCAAAAAATATTAGTTTTAGAATAAAAAGTCAATTTAACCTAAAATTCTATAAGAAAAGAGTTTACCAATAGTGGTGACACTCATCAGTCATCACCAAAGATTCAATTCAGTGGACAAACTCTATGGGCTCAGGAACCCATTTCGATGAATCTTAGGTCTACCTCTTTTTTAGATATTATTCAATGTAGGCTCTTCTCTGCTCTTTTTTCATTTTAAAAATTCACAATAATCCTAATAAGATAATAAATTATAATATAAAAAGTATCTATTAATTCCTTACAAACCTTTTCTTAAATCTATGTTGGTTTGTTAGATTTTTACAGCTTCGTATAATTATAATTCTAATCACTTTTAATTTTTTAAAAAAATTAAAGAATACGACGACGACGAAAACGACACCAACAATAACGTATTATCGATTATCAATTATTCGCTCTTAAACATAATCCTCCTTTTGTGAATTTTAAACCTAAAAGAAGGGTACTGAAAGTTTGAAATTTCAAAATTTAAGAAACTTAAATATTGTTTTTATTATTTTTTATGGTAAATTCATAATTGCAATTTTCTTTTTTGTATTGATTAAATTTCATTATTATGATTTTTTTTTTGAAAATTTTGAAAGTATTAACATAACCTCTCTTGATTAATAATCTTACGATGCTGGGATTATTTTTAAAGATTGGATGTTTGAAAATTGAAAGATTTTCATGAAATTGGTTTTTGTTTCAAGAAGGAATAGTGAGGTTGTAATCTATTAGTCTTAAAGGCAAATGATTCCATTTGGTGGTATCCTCTTGAGAAGTAACAATTAGACAACAAACTTTGTGGACCATTTGGTGCAAATAATGTAGAATTGAGTGCAATTTGGTGTGTCCCAATGTTGTATTTGCAAGTTTTCTTGTTTGAGGGGATACCACAATTTGTCTAGATAGAAATGATAATTCAAACTCTATTTGGTGATATTATTCCTTTTTTATGTTTTTTAGTGATTATTTTCATTATTTCCTTTTTTTCCCCAATATCACAAATACCCAATCTAATTTTCAAGTAAAATATACACTTTTTTAATTTAAATTTTCTTAGACCCTGCACTTCAGCGGGTCATCAACTAAGTGTTCTTTATGATAAATAGAAATCAAGGAAAAACTCAAAAATAGTGACGTAGAATTCAATTAAATAGTGATGTTGTGATCACTTCACAACATTCATTAAGTAATTCTTCTTTAGTTGTCTACTATTATGTTTCAATAAAAATATGTTCTAAAGTAATTAATTCAATCAAATCTAATTCAAGTTCCTCATTCTTATATGAAACTATTATACTTTATACACACAAAAATTAAATAATATAAATTTTTTATTATCATTAAGTCAAAAAGTATCATTGACAACTAAATGATATTTGTTTAGACATTTGTGGAAAACAATTTTGGTCCAAATTTATTATCTATCTAATTATAAAGTAATTAGCTATTTAATTAACTCCTAATCATTGCACAAGAAACAAATTAGCGGATAAGGTACTTAAGAAAGCAAACTTGTATTAACCAACTACACTCATTAATCTCTCCTACTCTAGACCTGTGACCTTCTTCCCCTCTCTCTCTCTCTCTCTCTCTCTACTACTCTCTTCATTCACCGATCTCCAAATCTCCATCTCTATAACTACGCAAACCCTTTTGATTTCTTCCAACATTGATCAAAGCCCATAATTCTGGTAGACCCAAAATGTCTTCTTTAAGAAATATTATGAACCGGTCAAGGTCCCAAGTGGTTATCCACCACAGATCGGCGGTGGAGGCCGGACACGGCGGGGATACTTTACCGTGTTGGGCGAACTTGCCACAGGAGTTGCTGAGAGAGGTTTTGATTAGAATTGAAGCTTCGGAGTTCCAATGGCCGCCCAGAAGAAGCGTGGTGGCGTGTGCCGGTGTTTGCAGAAATTGGAGGCACATCACTAAGGATCTTGTCAAAGTTCCTGAATTTTGTGGCCAGCTCACTTTCCCCATCTCTGTTAAGCAGGTGTGAATAATGGGTTTGGTTTAGAAATTCGAACTTCTTCGGATTGTTCTTGAATTTATCAATTCTTTTAAGAGTAGAACGAATCAAAAAGTTTAAATTCTCAAGTTTATGTTGCTATAATCTCGTACTGTTCATGAAATTTAGACGATTAATGGGTTCATTAGCTTGATAGAAGAATTCTTTTATCTGTCTGGCTTTGGCAGTGCTTTTTCTTACTTCTTTTGCCATGGATAAGCAGCAAATTGTGCTGATAGCTGCTAATTTGTCTCCAGTTTCCGCATAACAAGAAAGTCATTTGGGATGTGAAATCTTCTTGATTTAAGATAGTTGATGGTGTTTATAGATATTTTCACCTTCAAGATATTTCTATCGTCAAAGGGTTTATCTAAGTCCTGCAACTATTTATTTGTCATTTTCCTAATATAGGACAATTTCTCAATCCTTGCTAAACTCCAATTCAACTTTATGGGACCTCCGACCTCACTTGGTATAATTTTGAAGTTCATATCAATTTTAATTTGACAATCCCTTGCTTGATGTTGAGACATTTTTTCTTTGAATTCTAAGCATCTTTAACGTTGCAACTGTCTGTTACGTGGTGGATAACTGCTGGTACTAACATCAACCTGTTCAAATGATGTGTGGGTTGTGAAATGAATGATAACAATTAAGCACAGTGATCAACTTATTTTTGTGTTCCTCTGAAATCCACCTTTTAAGCAGCATTTATTGATTTCTTTTTGCAGCCTGGTCCAAGGGATTTTCTCCTCCAATGCTTTATAAAGCGGTGCCGGACCACACAAACATACTATCTTTACCTAAGTCTTACTAATGGTGAGATTTGAATCTCCATCTCTGGTCATTGGTTTACTCTTCTCAAATTACTTAGAATTGGAACAGCAGTTCACTCTGGATTCATCAAGATGAATAGTCAATTTGATCGAGTCGTAAATTCTATATGAATTGGTGGTCCTGCCTTGCTGTGGTCCTTTATATGGAACTGGAGAACTAAAATGTTGGCCTCTTTTCTGTTCTTGTACACAGCATTAACAGATGATGGGAAATTTCTTCTTGCTGCACGTAAGTGGAGACGGCCCACCTGTACGGATTATATCATCTCTCTCCATGCTCATGATATGTCAAAGGGCAGCCAAACTTACGTTGGGAAACTGAGGTATGTTATAACTACCAAAGAATGTTGTTTGTTTGTTCATTTGACTAAATAACAAACATTTTCTCTTCCACTTGACAAGATCAAACTTTCTTGGAACCAAGTTCACAGTCTTTGATGGACAACCACCTCATGCTGGAGCCAAGATGAGAAAAAGTCACTCTACTAAGCTAGTAAATTTGAAAAAAGTTTCACCAAGAATCCCTGCTGGAAACTATCCAGTAGCACATCTCTCATACGAATTGAATGTACTGGGTTCTCGGTAAGATTTTAGCTTCCCAACCATAGCCTATCAGTCTTTTGTAAAGGAACCAAACAAATTACCATGTTGCACCAGTTTCAGTAATGAAATTTATGGTTGCGATTTTAGTCCTACAGTTAGACCTCAATTTAGAAGCAAGTGTTGCCATGAAAATAGCTAATGGTCATCAATTTTAATTCTATGTGAGAAACAGTGGACCAAGGAGAATGCACTGCATTATGGATGTTATTCCTGCTAATGCTATTGGCCCCGGTGGAGTAGCCCCTACACCTACTGAGTTTTCTCATCCTATTGTAGATAACTCGCCGTCATTCTCATTTTTCCGGACAAGATCAAACCAAATTGATAATTTTCTGTCAGGACCTTTGTCCAGTCAAAAAGATGGGGCATTGGTATTAAAGAACAAGGCTCCAAGATGGCATGAGCAGCTCCAGTGCTGGTGTCTGAACTTCCATGGACGAGTGACAGTTGCATCGGTTAAAAACTTTCAACTAGTTGCTTCTCCTGAGGATGGACCTGCAGGGCCAGAGCATGAAAAAATCATCCTCCAATTTGGAAAAGTGGGAAAGGATATGTTTACCATGGATTATCAATATCCAATCTCTGCATTCCAAGCATTTGCAATTTGCCTTAGCAGCTTTGACACTAAGATTGCATGCGAATGACGGCTGATGATTGACCAAGTCTGAAGATGCTTAAAAGGTCTGCGTTTCTAGAACCATAATTTCACTAAATATCTACTTGGTAGCTTTGTAAGCTGTAATGCCTTAAAGCCACATTCCTTAGTTGCAAGCTAGAAGTTACTCTTGAGATTTATTTCTAGAATTCTAAGCAGAGTGATTGCTAATGTTTTCCTTTGCATCGATTCAGGTGTCAATAATGCATCGAGATCCTTTGTAAGCGGTGAGAATTGATTAAACAGCGCATAGTAGTACTTGATGAAATGAAAACAGCTGCAGCTCTTTTGAAGTTTGTCAGATCACAGCAAGTCCAGAACTTAAATGTATAAAGAGATACATAGTCCCTTATATGTGCTTATACCTTTGTGTACAGAATAAAAGTCTTAATAAGTTTCTGCAGCTTGTTGGAAATTATTTACAGAAGCAATAGAAGAGAAGACTAAAACAGACAGGTGAATTCAAACATTGGTAAGGAATATACTAATCAGTGCCAGGATCACAGCCCATAAAAACCCACGTGGTGAACTTTAAGTTTCGGAATGTGTAATCACTCTCTTGAAGATTTTGCAGCTAAGTTTACATCCTGAGAATTCTTTCTGTTCTGGATCCTATAGGTATATCTTCTTCTTTGCCATTGGACTCCTCTCGTCCCCTGTTCTCTTTCTCATCATTGGATGGATCTTCTCAGAATGCTATACAACTTTCCCATCTTTCCTTTACCATAAGGGTCTCAATGGTTTTTAGAATGGCAATTCTTTAATATTTGGGATAGTCACTATCTGGGCCCTTTCTACTGTCAGTATATTAATAGAATCTTCTTCATCCAGCAAAGCTGACTTATCTAATCCTGGACCTGGATGCCATATATCAGTATGGCCTTCCATATTGTAATGAATCAAGGAAACACATCCTCTGATAGCCCTCATCTGTAACTCAAAACAGAGGTTCTTGCAGTTTATTTCAAAAGGTACTAATATCAAGCTAAGCTTCCCCCTCAACCAAATCAAAACGAAGAAAGCCTCTAATGGATTGAAACTCATCATTTTCAGGCATTTCATACCGAGTCATCATGTGTTTCACCAGCCAATACTAAGTCATCTTGTAATCCTCAGAAGAATCGTATCCGAGACAAAAACAATTAAAATAATACATTCCTACTAACCACAGGACAAGAAATGGTAAACTCTCTGGAATAATTAGTTTTAAGGGTTACATAACAGAGCACCCCTGTATTCTTCAAGGCTAAGTATAACGGCCATTACAAGAACCAATGACACTGAGATACTAACGAACATAAGCAGGAAACTGAACCTTTTCCGACTCAACATGCATGTTTTCAGAGTCCAAGAACCTAAATGATCTGTGGTTCCCATTGCTTAGAAACCTTCCTAAAATGTTGGAGGGAAGTTGCAGGAAACTTTGTAAGGATGCTGGAAATAAACATCCTTTGAAAGCATGATTTATATATTGAATAGTTCTTGAGCTAAGGTAATGCATCTCATTTACAATGAAACATATCACTCATAGAATTTCCGATTTGTAATAGGAAATCCAACTAGTAATTGAACATATTACTAATAGAATTTCCTATTTGTAATAGGAAATCCAATTCGTAATGAACATATTTGTATATAACTTGATTCCAGCAAAACAGCAAACGTGAAAAAAAAATATATAACTTCGGAAGAAGGGGAGAATCCCTTGGCAACCATTTATGAAATGAAAGCTTAAGCAAAGTCTTTCATTTCCCATGCTTAAGCAATAGCCTATGATCTGATTCATAATCAGTGCAAACTCCTCTTTGGTATCTTCCAACATGGAATTTGAGGTCATTTGTCTTCATGAAAGAAAGGCGGGGCTAAGATGATAACTCCCTAAGAAGTCAACATGCTTGCAGCAAATAACTTGGTATTCAGGCCATTGAAAAAATAAATAAATATTTTCATGTTTTAGGTCTAACAATTCCAACTATTCATACACAATGAAGTTAACAGGAAGATGATACCAAACTGAATCAAACAATAAGATTTGAGGTACGTAATTATCTCAACATAATTGGTAAAGTTCAAAAATATGCGAAATTTAGATTAAACGATCAAAACACAAAATAAAAATTTATTAATTTTTCTGCTAGACTGAATACAGGTCTCCAGAAGATTAAAGAAAAACATATACAATACTAGAGAATCTTCTCACCATCCAAAATAATAGAAGAAAAGATAAGATAAATGACTATAAAAATACTTTACCTCTTCTTGCAATTTAAACTGCCTTTCCCGGAACAAATACAAGAAATACCGGACCAGCAGATTTTTCCAGCCCCAAGAATGATCTTCCAAATAAGCAGAAATTGTAATTACATTCCTTCTTTGTCTTTGACCCGAGCAGAATTTCTATCTTTCTGTTTCTTTCTCCTTGGAGCACCTACACCAGCTGTATCCGCCAACGGACCTGACCAAGTCTGAATTGGTGCTTTGGCATATGAGAAATTTGTGGAACTGAAAGGCACATCAGGGGGATCAAAAACTGGATCCATATGGTGTGCAGAGCCCAAAGGATATCCAAGTGTTCCATCTTGGTGTGGAGGAGGAAATTTCTCACTCTTGCTTTTTGCATTTGCATGTGTAATTAATCGCCGCCTCTGAATCAGGATCAGAAAAGGCATTAATATAGTGATCATGGTAAAATCAGTATGGAATCAAGAACCACAGATCCTTGTCAAGCAAGGTCAATGCAGATGAGGCTATTGAATCGATTACCTAAGGGGCTAGATTAATTGTTCCGTGTTATTAATCCTGGCCCTTTAATAATCACGTGAACTTTCCAAAAAGTGCATCTTCAAAGTTGCTTCTCACAGACAGAGAAGCCAGAAATGAATGTCTCAAATATGTGAACTTATGATGTATATCATACTCAATATCTACAGAATATACCGAGAATTATGTCTGTAAGTGCAAACACAACTGAAAACGAATCAGCATCCTTGATGTTCAACTGTTCCACTTCTCTATCTTTAATTAATATGGTGCGATAAAAAAGAAACAACATAACATTACGAACACAAAGAAGAAGCTAGGTTTTTCCCTTTTGGTGATAATCTGTTTGCAATAAAATTACTTCTCAGATAGTTAGCTTTCTCATGAATGATCTTTGCATAAGCAAAACAAATGGACATAAAACCAATTCCTACGGACTGGAAGCTAATTATCTAAAGAAATGACATATTCTGACTGACACCTTAACTGGAGCCAAAAATTAGTAACCCAGTATATTTCCATGGACAATGATCAAATCTCAAGAATCCTGCACCTGTTCACAGATTAACAAATATATAGTAGGTTGAAGTTCTGAAATATCAGATCAAAAGAATTTGATGAAGCTGTGTTTAGTTTTTATCTAGTAAGTCTGTTTTATCATTTTTTCCCAAAATTTCAAAATTTTCCTTATCCTTCAAAGCCAAAGAAGCTTAGCCGGTTTCAAGTCAGAACAACTATAGACTTTGAAAGGTGCTCATGTTAGATAATAAAAGGAGAAAAAGTGAATGCTCTAAAAGAAGGTAGCTCATCTGACATACATCAAGATTAGCTTGAAGTTCAGCATTGGCTTCTGGGGCAGGAACTGCTCTAACAGCTCGATCACGGGAGCGAGTCTTTTTCACACCGTCAGCATGGGTCTTTCCAGCCGCTCTCAATCTGCAGCAGTCAAGATCATTTCTTTTTGAATCAAGGTTGAAGATGGAATGAAATTGACTAAGTGGAAAAGCATAAAGGTGGAGGAACAACAGAAAAATGAACAAAATATATTGAATCTCATGTACAGTTTTATCTTGCTATAGAAAAAAATAAAGAGATGGGGAGTAGGGGTGACAAAATATTGAAGGCATTCCAACCTTCTAGCTTCTTCATCACGTAACTTGGCATCCATCTCCTTGCTAGGGGGATATTTTGGAAGACTAGAAGGATCACAAGCATAAGGCCTGGTGGTAAAGAACTGCAAAACAATGTAGTATAAACAAAACTGACCAAATCCACAAGCAACCATAAACAGAAGCGTTCAATAGAAATTCAAACACAGAAATGCATGACCTGAGTGCAAAGAATAACTGCCAAACTAACTAAGCAGTTAATCGACTAAGCTTCGACAAGAAGACACAGCAAAACAACCAATATCCAGCCAGTTAAAAATGTAATATGAAGCAGGCTTTGCATAATCAATTGATGACAGTAATGCTCCAGTTCCCCACCCAAGCTTTGGTCTGTGTTGAACTCCGTTTTAGTTCTATCCAAAATACCGTTTCAAAACAAGTTGCGATATACGTTCCATATAAAGAAGTTAATGATGGCATTTTGCACCGAACAATTGTAGGAGAGCTATAATGCCTCTTCGAAGGTGCAGGCTTTAGCTATAAATAATGCTAACGAAATTTTATAGAGGTAATCACGGTTAAGCTAGTGATAGGCACTCAAGAAAGACCCAAGGGGAACAGAAGTATGAGAACAATTAGTAGGCAGATGATCCAGCTACTTGGCTACTGTACTTTTTCCAAGTATTATCAAGAGAAGTACAAATCCCAAAAATAAATTGGAAAATGTTCATTTCCAAATGAGCTAAAATAATGGTGAACTGCAGTTCAAGCATCATCAAGAGATGAACATTTCCAGTCTACACACATCACAACAAATTTAAAGAAGCTAATCAACAAAGGATTAAAAAGTAGTGTATTATATTAGGAAGGAAACTAACTTCACTCCTCAATGCATCAGTAGCAGTTTGACGTTCAGAGGGGTCAATTGCAAGTAATGTCTCAATTAGTGGCAACGATGATGGCGGAAAGTCTTTGAAGGTCTCTTGTATACATCGCTTGTATGACTGCTGAGGCTTAAATATGGTTGCATGAGGCAGTTTTGACTTTTTCCAATATTCTTCCGAAGGAGAGCCACAAAGTTTAAAAATCTTATGCAGTTGCTCCACCTATGCAATGACGTTGCTTTCAGCATACAAAATTAACTAGGAAAGAAGGACAAACATTGACTAGTTTGCATTTCGTCACCTAGTCTAATAGCAAAGAACACAAAAAACATTCTTCAAAAGAGGTACCAATACTACTTATAGACAAGGAAATTAGACTAAAATTAGACTAAAATTCTTTGCAAGTTAAAGAACCACTGGCATCTCCTAGTGTGGACAATGGTTGAAAGTTCATATGATAATGAAGAAAGCCAGTAGAACTGTCTGTGAAATCTATCCTGACAAGAACTGCCATTATGATAATAACAAAGCTTCAATGTCATCACAATGCAGAAATCATGAATAAACATGACAAAATTATGTCTGCAAGCTAATAAAACATTATACTTAATTTGGCGCACAAGAAATGCCACAACCAATTATACAGTAAGAGATAGCCAGAAGAGTTATTCCAACAAAGAAAATAAGGATTGTATCAGTTCTCCAATTCAGATTCAATAAAATGGAACATGATTCAAGACTTCACGTTTTTCATGCATAGATAAAGACACCACCACATGTACTTTGCTCGTATGGGACTCCTATATGCCCAGCTAGAAAGATCAATTCAACTAGGCCCCTACAATCCAAATATAAACCCAACTCAAACTCAATCAGACCCGGGGAGTTGATATAATTTCAGGAAAGCCCAATAAGCGATATAGACCAGAACGAAATCAAATTATGATAACTACTACTACTGATTCTCTAGATTTCTAACTCTTCTCTGTTTATCACAATTATATTAGCAACTGGAGCACAAAATTTGATGACACTAGTCATGTCATAACAGTCGCTTGTGCTTGTCAGTTCCTAAAAATGAGCGTCTCTACCCAGCCTTGCCTTAGGTCATGACAGGATATCCTAGTTCTCTGGATAACAATCTCGACCATTATCAGCACAAAAGACCACAGTACACTAAATAATGCCAGTAAACATCCACTCTTCATCAGTGCATTTTCCCTTAAGCATTTATTACCCAATTGAACCATTAGCACTACTGATTGAACACAAATAACCGATCATTACAGGCCTTCAATTAATTTAATACTTCGTGCTAATGAGTTACATGGTAGAAAAAAGAACACATGATATAATATATATCCAGGAAAAAATAATGGCCCAACTAAGGCATCTGTGAGAGGATCAAAAACAAAAAAGGTGGATGAAAGTGAGCAATTGAATAATCAAAACTAAAATTTTACCTCTGTGCGGCCTGGCATGATAGGTTTACCGGCCAATAACTCAGCCAAGATGCAGCCAGCACTCCATAGGTCAACACCAACTCCATAGTCAGTGGCCCCCAGAAGAAGTTCTGGGGGTCGATACCACAAGGTAACCACCCTACTAGTCATGGGCTGCTTGTGATTAGGAATAAAAAATGAAGCCAGCCCGAAATCAGCAATCCTAAGAATTCCATCATTGCCAATAAGAAGATTTGACCCTTTAATGTCACGATGAAGCACGTAGCGATTGTGACAGTGTTCAAGGCCAGATAACAGCTGGTGCATATAGCACTTGACCTGCCATACAATCTCAAAATATGAGGAAAAACGTACATACACTCCACTCACTAGCAACAAAAAACTCGAAAGACAACAAATTTAGTACCTGAGACTCTGTGAACTTAATATTTGGACTTGCTGCAAGGCCAGCCAAATCATGCTCCATATACTCTAAAACAAGATATAAACTGCAAGACATCCTCGAAGTAGCCAAACCCTCCAATTTAACAACATTGGGATGGTCTAAGCGGCGCAATATCAAAATCTCCCGAGCCATGAACTTTACACTCTCAGGTTCCAAATTGTCGAACCGAACCTTCTTCAATGCAACAATTTTACCAGTCAAAGTATCCCTAGCTTTGTACACATTACTGTATGTACCTTGTCCAATCTGAAAAAAAAAAAAAGTAAAAAGTATTCTTACTGCAAGTTCTTGTCTTGTTGTAGAAATTCTCCACTATTTTCTCACACGTTTTCGAAACCATCAAACAGAAAAGACACCCCTGAAACGAGAAACCCATTAAACAACAAAAAATAAAGCAAAAAACTTTACCTTGTCAAGCTTCTCAAAAGTGTCTGCACGACGAGGGGTCCAACCATTAATAGCCTCACCAGCCACGGCGGAGAGCCAGGAGGGCCAGCTGGCGGCAACCTGCTCGCCGTGAACATGCTTTGGAGGATTACCGTGTCTAGGATTCGGCCTAGACGACCTCCTACTCCTCTCCCCTCTTTGCTTCACATTTTCCTCCTCATTCTCCTTCCGATTCCCTCCATTTCTCACCTCACTCTTCCCTTCCCCCGCCGCCGCAGCCGCCGCCTCCTCAGCAGCAGCAACTCTAACTACCTCCCTCTCCTTCTCCCTCTCCCTCTCCCTCTCCCTTCTCTCTACGTCGGCCGAAGCCTTCTTGGGCGCCGTCACCTCTTTGCCAAACACACACCCCATTTCTCATTCCTCATCACTCTCTCCCTCCCTTCTCCTCCACATTATGATCTCGAAATTCCCCCAAACAACAAAACCCTAAAACTAAATTACAATCAAACACGACACAAGAACAAGAAAAATCACAGTGAGTAATTGAGATGGAGGGGAAGTTGGAGTGGGGCTCTTTTAAGACAAAAGGAAAGAGGAAGTAATGATTTTGTAGTTGGCTAAAGACAATAGTCAAAAAATGAAAATAATAATAATTAATTAATATTTTTTAAAGGATATTTTATTTTTATCATCACTGTTATAGATTGTGATACTAATGAATATGATGGGAATGTTTAGTGAAAGAAAGGAGAGAGATGCAAAAGAAAAAGGTGACTTAGGCTCTCTTTGCTTCTACCCTAAAAGAAAATGGTTTTATTGGGTCGGGTCAGGTCAGGCCGGTTTAAGGTTGAGTCTCTTAACTTGACCCATTTTCATTTTTCTAACTTACCACTTAAATTTGGTTAAAATTAAAATTATTGATTTTATTAAATTAATTAGGTTTAATTTAGACTTTTTTAATTGAGCCGATCAATTTTTTAGAGCTTATGATTAAAAAATTATTTAGTCCCGGCGGTTCAACTATAAAATCTTTAAATCGATTAATTTTTCTATTCAATTTTCAACTTTTTGATTCAAATTTATTTTAATAACTCTTATTGTTAAAATTGGTTAATTTATTAATTCATCAGTCGATTTTTGTAAATCAATCAATTTTTATAAATTAAAATAAATTAATTAATTAAAAGCCAACATCTTTAATTGAACTTGAAATTAAGAACAGTGTCTTCAATTTTATTTTCAATTTTTCAATTTTTTAATCTTTAACCGATCAAACCTTTTAAATATTAAATTTCTTGTCTTAAAAGTTTAATTTCCATTCCAATTTTTAAAATATTGTTTAAAACTCAATTTTATTTAAGACTTTATAAATTAGAATCATATATGCTAATCTAGTCTAATTTGTGATATCTATTTTTCGTCTCAATCTTACGTGGAAAAGGTTCATTGGGTCTAGACTATGAAACACTGTGGTGGGTTCCATGGTAGCAGAAATGGGAAGTGAAGATTGCACTCTGACGGTCTTACCTGATGAGCTGTGGCCAATCAGGACCATCATGTGGCGACGAAGAGCCGGTGTTCAGGTGTGTTGTCGGTAAATTTAAAATATGCTTATTGTAAATAAAATGCAGGAAAATTAGGATATAAAGACAATAAGGAAGGACACAAAGGTTGTTAAGGTAGGTGAGAATATGTTGACTGAATGTATAAGGATGTCTGTTTCTATGATAATAATGTCTAAGGGTGAGTAGTAGGTTAGGACTTTGGAATGAAACAAAAGACAATTAGGATATTGAAGAGTCAAGTTAAGGCTTATTAAATAATTTTATGTATGACTATTTGTTCTTTATTGTAAAAACATAACATAGATTTTGTCTCACAAACTTAGAATATGCATGAAAATGAGTCGTATCAAATTTAGGTCCGAGTCTACTTAGGTCATTCAAAATTATGTTCGAACTTATTTTGAAATCTATTCAATTCTAATTTAATATGTTAACTTCGAACCATGCCCAGTCTTAAATTTGGTAATTTTTAGGTAAAAGATCCAATTGACTACCTAAAGATCCAATTGACCTAAAAATCTTGAATAGGATAGTTGATCACGAGTGAAGAATACATAAAGACATATAAACGTTAATCGAATCGAATTCAACACTAAACGAACAATATTATGAATTATCGATAATTTACTTAATGAATTCAATTGTGAATTATTAGCTCGTCAAGTGATTTAATAGAAATATGTAATTTATGAGTTATTATGTATACATGATTAGCATTGACAGCACGTAAAGGTAAAGTTAAAATTTAACCATATTAAAATTTTCAAATTAAAAATATGTTTAGAAATTTTTAAGACTTAGGTTATCAAATCTGAACTCAAATCTTACCGAGTTTTAAATTATTTCAACTTTTCATATTTTATTAAAATATAGCTCGGGATTGAATTGAATCAAATTCGTAAGTCAAATCAAACTTCCTAAATTTAATCAATTAAAATTTTTTAATTTTGAGTCATGTCTTAAATATATATTAAGAATTTCTAAGATATATATATATATATATATAATTTCTATTAATTGGGTAAAATTGAAAATTTAACTTTTTAATTTAATTAAATAGATATTAAATTCAGTATTTATCTTAAAATTCTATAAATGCACCGTTAAAATTGTGAGGTGAGTGGTTCTTATCTTGAATATATTAGTTGAAGGATATATTTACTTAGTTAGGTTGGATAGCCTAAAAGGTTTAATTTCCGTCAAAGTTACTCATATGGTACACTTAAAAACTAGTTTTTAATTTATTTGAAAATTTATAGAGAATTTTTAAAAAATTTTAAGTTGCAGAAAAAAAAAAAGTGTCGGTTAAGTGAGTTTACTGAGTCTGCCCCTTAGGGAGTAGTTGAATTGGTAGAGTCAAGGGACATGGAGTTAAAAAGTTCAGTGTTCGAATTTCCCAACCTAAATTTTTCAGATCGAGCCTGTCATATAGGATTTGTCTAGTGTGGAGTACCCAGTTGACGTGATTTGTGGACTATTGCGTCAATCTAAAGATTTACTCAGTGCGTATCTAAAAAACAGTAACTACTGATTCATATGTTAAAATGATAAAAAAAAAAAGAGTTTACTTAATCTGGACTTTTAGATCAATTGCGTCAAAACAAGATAATTTTAAAAAACAAACCATAATAAAGTTTATTATCTATTGATACTTTTAATTTACTTCATTTCCCCACCAACCCCATAAGCTGTGTAGACTTAGAATGTCAATCATGTTAGCGCTGCTGCCATCTTTACAAGTTGCATCAATTATACATTTTTTAAAATTCTAAAATATACAAAAATTAAAAATTAAATTAAAAACTTTTATTCAATTTAATATAATTTTTTAAAATTAGGCCAAATTTAAATTCATCTCAACTTATTGTCAATGAAAATATTTTCTATTAATTAAAAATTAAATTTTAAGTCAAAAATTATTATTTTTCTTTCCAAAGTTAAGGCTCTTTTTGTATTTATCAGCAATTTTTAGGGTGCAGTGATATTCTATTAATTAATGATTAAAAACGAATTTTAAATAATTAATCAATAATAAATTCTAATATAAAAATATCAATTAATACAAAATTTTAAGTGAGTTTGAGGAAAATTTTAGTATTCAAAGTTAAGATCTTTGGTACCAATTTTTATTTAAGAAAATTGAAGTAATTGGCAGTTAATGTAACATCAATGTTTGTTGGAAGCGTCAATAAGATCAATGTTCTCTTAAAACATACTCTCTGCTTTCTTATCGGCATAAGTTAAATATATGATTGGAACATAACCGTCGAAGAGGTTTAGTATTACGCAATTTTATTCTTAATTAATAAAGAGATTGTCTCCAAATAACATACATGAATGAAAAAATAATTATATTTAACTAGAATATGCATAATATACTCACCTTATTATATTTTTTTTAACGGGTTTAATCTTTCACATTTAATAAGAAAGGACTCGAAAATAATTTTATCATATTTAAAGGTAAAAAATTGGTACAATAAACTTTGATTGAATTTAATTTAATCAAATTTAAATATTTCGGTTCCTTCAAATTTGAGGTTGAAAAAATTTTTTAACTTAGAAAATCATAATAAAAACTATTAAAGGTTATGCTAAATTGGTCTAAAATTAATTTAATTTAATTGTGGTTAAAATTAAAAATTCAATTATGACGAAATTTAGATTGTTGTCTACAGGTAAAACGGACATTTTCTTTGAGGCTTAAGACGATATCGTTTTAAATTTTTTTAAAAAAATATTTTAAATCACTTATTTCTTAAAATTAGAATTAAAGTTGACGTCGTTTTGTAAAGAAGGGACGAGAAATATTCAAGCCGACCTCTCAATTTCAAAGTCAATTTTATTAGAGATGGTAAAATTGACCTAGTCCGTTTTTAGCTCGGGTTGATCAGGTCACAGATAGGTTACAGGTAGGCTTAACCCAATTTGTGGTCCACTAAAATGACGCAATTTTGAAAAAACGGAAACGATGTCGTTTTGGAAGTTTTTCTTAAAAAAAAAAAAGAGGGCCCAACTCATTGATATTCTTAGATTTTATCAAATTTGTTCTGTTAATTTCAAACTGGAATGGATCGGACTTCAGCCTAACTTTGCTAATATGATAACTCCGACCAAACGACTTTGGCTTGGTTTGGAAGAGCAGTAGCAGTTGATAATTTGCCAAAATAATAACTACTTATTCTCAATAAGTACTTATGTGTTAAAGATTGATGTTTTTGTAACTGCTGAAACGTGAAAATAGGTGTTTGGCAAGTGCAGTTGTAATTGTTGAAAAGAAATAAAATAACTAAAAAGTTAATTAATTTAATAAACTATTAATTATTATATAAATAATTAAAAAAATATTATTGATCATATAAATTTAAAATTATAAATAATAAAAATACAAAAATAGACAAAGTGACAAACACCCAAAAGAACGAGAAATAAGAATAGCCAAAAGAAAATAAAAAAGACAGATATATTAAACCTACTTTCTATTAATTAAAGGTATAATAAAATTAATAAAAGAAATACTTTCTCAATTATATCCTTTCTTTTAATTATCAATTTTCTGCTTTCTTATAACATGTAATTATCGGCCCACAAATTCAAAAATATGACTGGATTAGATCCTGACGCAGCCTTCGAATACATCCTCCTAATCATCCGGATAGAAAACTCCTGGATCAAGGTCCAATCACATTCAAGCATGATAGCACGTGGCGTGATATTACAGGGTAGTGAAAAGTCTTCCAACTGCCAAACATCGTCGGTCGCGCCTGTTGTCCTCCGAAACCGAAACGAAAACCAAGTCAATTCGATTTCCGTACACCTCCATTTATGGGCACCATTTCTTGTTGCTACACGATTCTCCGACCACAAGCCACTCTCCTGCGCAACCACTTCTCCGACATCTCTTGTCCCAACTTTCTCTTCTCTTCACCCCCTTTGTCCAAAACTCCATACCCCAATTCCCATATTCCGATGGCAACACCTCTCCAGTTCTCTGCTTCCTCTACTGTAGGTTGTGATGATGCTCTCTCTTGCACTGCTATTGGGTCCTTTATGACTTTCTCTGAGGTGGGTTGTTGCTTGTTTCTTTGGAGTGATGAGTGTTTGTGGTTCGACTTTTGTAGGTGAATTGGATGGTGTGGCAACTGGTGTTGTGGGACAGAATGATCTGTTGATCATTGGTCCCGGTGTTCTTGGTCGTTTGGTGGCACGAATATGGCGCCAGGTATTTCTTGAGGTCAACTTGTATGGTTAAAGTTCTTAACTTTGTGTTTCGGGGCTCTATATGAAAAGTATCAATCTCTTTTTGGTATAATGCGTTTAATTGGAGTCTATGTTAGTTGTGATTTAGTGGGCTTGGATTGTAATTGATGAGCAGGAACATCCAGATTCTCAAATTTATGGGCATACGATTACAGCAGATCACCACGAGGAGTTGATTAACATGGGAATTAACCCTTCCCTGAAGGGTTCTGAAGCAACTCATAAGTATCCTTATATCATATTCTGTGCTCCTCCCTCTCGAACTCCGGACTACCCTGGTGATGTCAGGTACTTAACATGAGGATGTTGTTTCTGCGAAGAAGAATGATGAATTAGGAAACATGGTTAAGTAGGTGTATTTTTTTGCCAATTTGCACTTATGGTGTTGGTTTTCTTTTAGATTCTATGTAATTGGAGCTTTTGCTTGTCATATGCAAACTGGAGTTGCTTTCGTTACGGTTAACGTTGATTGTGTAATCAATTTGAGACTCATAATATTGTGTTTTGCTTTGTAACAGGGAAGCTGCTTTGAAATGGAGTGGAGAAGGTTGTTTCTTATTTACATCAAGCTCCGCACCATACGATTGCACCGACAATGGGCAATGTAACGAGGTGATACTTCTAAAACTGGATTCTTGATTATGCATAAATGCAACTAATTCACCTTTCCATGTTTTCCAACTTCAAATTTAGATCTGGCTTACTTTTATGGAAGTGTAGTATCTGGATTATTCACTGTCATGCCTAATAAATTGCCAGCTTTTCATCTTTAACTTGTAAATCATACTGTATATGTTGTAGACTTGTGATATTTTTCTATGTAGGATACTCCGGTAGTGCCGATAGGGAAAAGCCCTAGGACCGATGTCCTTTTAAAAGCAGAACAAGTAGTGCTCGAGGCTGGTGGTTGTGTTCTTAGATTGGCAGGACTCTACATATCCTTTTCAATAGTTTTGATTATAATCATTTTCTGAATGTTATGGAGGAAAAAGTATAGGCTCTTTGATGTTTAAACTTAACCATCCATACAAAGCAGATAGAGGAGCACATATTTACTGGTTGGACAAGGGTACCATTGAAATTCGTCCGGATCATGTTTTGAATCTTATACATTATGAGGTGAAGGGTTTGTTGTTATGAATTAGTCTGTTGTTTATAAACCAACATAATTTGTTTATCCTCTGATTGTATCTTCCTCTCTACCTGTCGAACTTCTAATAGTTAACTCGTGCATCAATGAGTGAATTAGTTTAACTGAGAGATCCTTTCTCTTTTTTGTTTTCTTGATATCACGTGGACTGGTCTCTTTTGTACTAACATGACAGGATGCTGCTTCCCTTTCTGTTACAATCTTGAAGAAGAAACTCCGAGGTCGTATTTTCTTGGGTTGTGATAATCATCCGTTATCCAGGTATGCTGGTGCTGATGATAAATATTGTAGCTCATGAGTATGTTTCCTAACCACTGGTTCCTGTCTTCCTGTTTCCAATTTCTCTGTAACTTTCTGTGCAGGCAAGAGGTGATGGATTTGGTTGAAAAAAGTGGGAAATTCAGCAAAAAGTTTAAAGGTTTTACTGGTGAGCACCATTGGGACTTTCATTTGCAATAATACACATGATAATGATGTTCCTTTTCTCCATTAATTTCACCTGTAAGCGTATATTTTACAGTTTGATCCTTTGAAAAATTGCACTTAGTATGTCTTAATGTTGCAGGGACTAGTGATCCTTTGGGGAAGAGATTAAACAATTCGAAAACACGTGAGGAACTAGGATGGGAACCTAAACACCATAGCTTTGCTCAATTTCTGGGAGTCACTGAATAGTTGTTATTTCAAGTTGACAATTATGATTGAAGACTCTGACTATTATGATTCTAACCTACTACTTCTTGTGCATAGGATGACCAAATTGTCTAAGAAAAGGGCAGACATTGGGGCATATTAAGTTTGGCAAGAAAGAAACTTGGATTGGACGTACATAGATTGTCAAAAACTAGATTTCATGCATACGTACATGTCTTTGGTCTATAGCTAGAGATTTGAGAATATGCTACCTTTTAAAGATGTGTTTCTCTGAGCAATTAGACGTGAAAATCTTGAATTTTAAGATGTGATAAGAGCTTTGAAGTTGGATCATCAGTCATGTCTTAGTTTTGATTAACACAACAAAAGACTAGATTTTGATGTTTAGCTGGGGTTCTATATGGATCAAATTGAGTATTTCAGTCTGCCAAGTATACGGTTTGGATTGTGTTGAGAGGCTGGGAACTCACCTCAACCTTGAAAAAGATGATTAGTTAGGAGTAAAGAAATGTCGAGTCTTGCATGCACCACTTGAATCGAGTTCTTTATTCGTAAACTATTACATGCACTCCACAATTCATCAGTATATATTGGAAATGTAGTGATTAGGAATTTCACTAATATATAAAAAGAAATACAAGGTGATCATAGAACACAATGAAAGGAGCCTGGTCATGTAATGCATAAGCATGATGATGGCGGCTTTCTTTTAACTTAATCAAATGCAACAAACATTATCATCGTCACAAGCACCAAACTTGTTCACATGTTCAGAGGATGTTTTGAGTAACAAGTAGTTCTAAAAACCCTTTTCTCCCACTCCCCATGAGAACACAATGCATGCTTAGAACTTTTTCTCTGGTCGTAATTATCCTGTCACCAAAAATGTAAAAGTTTCTTGCAAGACAGCTGACATTCCATGAAACAACACATGGACTTGTTTGGTTCTCACATCGTCTTTTTTCAGGCAGGGTCGACATTGAGAAGATTGTTAAGTCTGAACTCGAATTCAGTCAAAGAGACTTTATCCTCTTTTATTATGTTCAAATCTTAAATACTCTTGTCTCATTCTGTGATGTTTCTAAATAAATTAAGCAAAGCAACCTGGAACATAAACATAGATTGTGATCTTGAATGTCGAAAACAACATTTAAGGAACAACAAATTCTTTAATCACATGAACGAATACTAACATACAAACACATTGAACAAGAAGTTTAGCATAGAGTTCCAAACTTACTAACAAACGTAATAACAAATCAAATCTGACTCGAGCAACATAAATTAGACAGATTTTCAGGACAATATAGAAGCTCCTCTATTGTCGGACGTGGCGGTGGATGGAGAGGACAGAGAGCATGATGAGGAATATGAGCACAATTGATGCGAACAATGAGAAGACAACGGAGGTTCCAATATGACCACAGAACCTGTGGTACCTGTTGCAAATCTTTACCCATCCTACGTGACTGTTGCCCTTTAGACCAATATATGCGACGCCGGCCGCCGCGCCGGTTGCTGAGGCTACTATTCCCAACATTATCTATGCATAACCAACATTGCTTGACCGTGTTAGCTATATATTTAAACTGTGATTCTCATACATACAAGTCTGCATAATGCAGGTGATAATGAATAGTCTTAGCAAAAGAGTTTGGGCCAGACTTTAAGATTGGGAGTACCCCATGCGAACCTAGCCTGAATCGGCTAGAGCCTCATCTAGCCAGTCTGAGCTTAATTTGCAACATGACAGAAAGGGCACCATAGGACTTTTCAACTAAAAGTTTGAATAGTTCAAGTTCAAGTCTACTTTCTTAAAACTCATTCAAGTTTCAGATTGAAACTTCAAGTTCTGAATTGAATTCGAATTCGTGTTCGGGTCTTACGAAGCCTGAATTTAACTCGACTCGTTATTATTCCTAACAAGTAAATGATATGGAGTAGCACAAATGTGAAAAAATTACCACATCCCAGAAGGCAAAATGGAGGAGGAACTTGGATGTATGAGCTGGTTTGGAGATGACACCAAATGAGGCTAAACCTGTGATGATACTGTACAAGCAAGCAACGGACATTGCCACAACAAAGTATCTGCAATTGTTAAAACAGAATTAAAAAAAAAAACATATTAGCTTGGCAATCAAGACATCCACATAAATTGTAACAACAAGGTTGTTATATGACATTTTAAATTTAGCTTGATTCAAAGTCGACGGTTGAGTTTGAATTAATCGAATTTTAAGACGGACTCGGTTTAAAAAATTGATTTTAAAGTTTAGTTCAAAAGTTCTTGTCGTTTAATTGTATTCAATTACACTAAGACTCCGTTTGTTTTTTTTTTAATTCACTAAAAAAATTTATTTATTAGGGTTTTAGTTTTGGTTTCTTCTAATTTTAAAAAATTATGAAAACTATAAAGAGTGTTTTTTATTTTCTGTTTTTATTATAAATTGAATTACCATAAACTAAATATGCACTATTTGATTATTTAATATTTTAACTTTTAATAAGAATTATGAATAATTAAATTTAATATTAGATATTAAATTAAAAAGAATTATAACTAATCTAATTTTACTTAATAATTTTATTAAAATTTTGTAATTAAATTCAATAATTATTAATAAATATAATTACATTAAAAATATCTCCAAAATATATAAGTTTATGATAAAATTTGAATTTAATAATTAAAATTATATAATAGATATTAATTTATAAATGAAAGTTACTTTTTAAATTATTTATTTTAATTAAAAATAATTTTATTAATAATTTTTAATAAATATTATATAAAATATTAAAATAAATCTATTTAATTAAAAATAATTTATCTTTAAGTTTTATCAAAAGTGCAATTATTATCAGTAACAAAAATATATATAGCTACGTTGATATTAAAAACTAATTTTTGTTTTCATTTAAAAGAAAAACAAAAACTAAAAATATAAAAAAAAACTGAAGTCACTACAAAAAAAACAAAATTGGAACCAAAAGGTCCCTAAAATAACATTATTTTGTGACAGTTCAAACGGGTTCGGGCCATACCTCGACCCATTGCCAAGTTTATGGTTAATTACTTACATTCTCTTTCTACAAATCTATGGATAAGGTCAATACTTAGTCATAGTCACCCTCTAACTACTCCCCAACAAACTTTGAAATTAAAACCTATTAACTTGAATTAATCATTGATCGGATTTCAAATTAGCTTCTTCGTCAAAACGGCATTATTTTGATTAGTTACACCAAAACAACATTATTTGGCTATTACTCGAATGGATTCAAACCACACTTCTGACTCGACCAGATTATGTCCATTGTCAATTTTATCCATACTTAGTTCTTACACATTTTTCTACAAATCTATGGATAAAGTTAAATATCTAGTAACTATAGATTATAACTAATCCCCAACAAACCTTGAAATTAAAATATATTAACTTAAGCCTCTATTATGTTTGAAGAAAGTTATTTGTATGGTGAAGCTGAAGTTTATCGAATAAAATGAAATCTTAATTAATTTTGAAAATTGACCTAATTTTGATATAAAATTTTTTAAATTTGACAAAATTTCAAACACAACTTCATTTTAATTTATTTAAATTTTATTTAAATTTAACTTAAAATTTTATATATTTCTTTTTAAAAATTACGCCAAAATGTGACTAAGAATTAAATAAATTAAATTGGGCTCAAAATTAGACCAAATAAGTCCGATTTTGTTATGACCTATTGTTTTAATTGATCACAAAGCCTAAAATTTCAACGTAAAAACAGCTTTAAGGTTCCAACTTCAATGGTGATGAATCAAAAAGCCCAAAAAAGGAAAAATGAAAAGGAAGGCAGCACTACTTTGGAGCAGAATATCTCTTTTTCAAGAAAAACAAAAACTTTAGAAGGTTGGTTTATTAGTATATGTTTGGTGGCATCACCTTAAAGTAATATTATACTACATCATATGACTACTCTTGGAGTCATACAAAAGGATCATTATTCAACATTAACTAGTTATCTTTAGCATATATGAAGTTGCACAATATTCATAAATTATTCGGTGCAAGAAAGTTGTAGTAATTTTGCTTACACGAACGCCGGTGAGTTATCGAATTTGGCGTCGACAGGCACTTGGAAGCCTTGCATAAGAAGAACCTTGGTTTGCTTAGAAGTGACCATGACCACAAGAGCAACTAACGTGGCCGCGAACAAGACCACCCTAAGAGCCACATCGACCACAAAGGTGTTGGTTACGTTTACGTAAGGAAGTGAAAACGGAGGAGGAGGACCCGGTGGTGGTTGTGTTGTTGAGTACTTGACAGCTTCTGGGTCGGGCTTATCGGTGGACGCCATGAGAGCTTCAGGTGTACAAAAGGCAAGTCTTTGGGATGCGTACAAGAACTTGGATGATTGGTGTATATATAACCAAAATGGTCGAGAGTGGTATGTATATTTTAATGTAACAATTGAGAATAAGTTTGATTCCAAGCACGCAAGAAAGATGATGGAATCTTATGTTCTAAGCACATCTAAAAGGAACTCTATGACTTGTAGTTGGTGTGTTTGAAAACGATGAATCGTGGAGTTGAAATACTCGGTGGGTTATATTGATCCCAAACTCATAAATGCTCAATTGTGAATAATAATTTGTAAATTATATATTTTGAGTAAATTAATAGACAAGAACAATAATTTAAAATTAAATTTATAAAATTTAAGCCCAATAGTATAATTTAAATTTATCTTAATATTCGTCTAGACTTTAAGATTGAGATGAGTTGGAGAATAAGATAAAGTTGTTTGAATATAAGGTTTGACGAAGTGTTCACATTGGCAATAATTGGAACGTAGAATTATCTTCTTGTTGTGTAGTTGCACATTAAAGAATTCCACTAATATTTTATGTGGGATTGTGATTTGGCTTTGATTGCAAGGATATGTGACAACTTGTTACTAATTATTGGATGGATTAATTTAAGTTTATTGTAAGTTGTCATATTATATACATATATATATATATAGAAGAGCTAAGTTAGGGGTGACAATAGGTTGGGTGACCCACTCAAGTTTGGGCCCAGCTTTCACCGAGCTTGGGTCGAAGCCTGATTGACACCGAACTTGAGTCTAATCGAACTTGGGCAGTCTAAATAATTTTTAAAAATGTTTAAGTTAAAAAAATAAAAATAAAGTTATTTTTACAAGATAATGTCTTTTTTCTTGTAACTGTCAATATGTGTGTGTGTGTGTGGAAAAAGAGCTAGGTTAGGGGGTGACAATCGATCGGGTGACCCACCTAAGTTTGGGCCCAGTTTGACAGCTTCCACGGAGCTCGGCCCGAGGCCTGATTGAGACCAAACTTGAGTCCAATCGAACTTGAGCAGTTCAAACGATTTTTAAAATATGCTTTAATTAAAAAATAAAAACAAAGTTATTTTCACAAAACGATGTCATTTTTCTTATAGCTATCGCTCGAGTTAATCCGAGCTCGACTTGATTGTCAAACCTAAAGTTGGCAAATAAAAATCCTTTCACATCTCTTTTGTTCCTTGAACAAATTTTAAGTGAAATTAATGTTTTCAAATTCTTAATGGTGAAAAAAATCAACACCACCCTAAATTTTGATAAATATTTTTTTGAATTTGGTAATAATAAAATAATGTAAAATTTTTATAAATTAATAATACTAGAGTTATATAAAACTTATTAATTAAAAATATATAAATTAACTAAAAAATTAATTTAACCATTAAGTTAAGTTAAGGCATAAATTTTTATTTTATTATAAAACTTATTAGTATTAGTTTATAAAAAATTTTCCATAACATAATTTGTCATTTTCCTATGCTCTATGATAAATTAGGTTATTAGTTAAGGAGTTGATAAAGAATAGGCCTAAAGCAGCTTTCTCAATTATTGCTTAATACTTTTTTAAAGTGCTAATTTTATAGATTTTGTCCCCATTGCTTTCTCTTTATGAGGGCATCCAAAAGAATCCAAAGCTTTTATAATTTTGTAAAAACATTTAATGGATATATAACATTAATTTAGATGGTCAATGTTGGACCTACTAGCTAGCAATTTAAACAATATTTTTGAAAAGTTTAGTTTTAAAAATTCCCTTAATTTTAATCGTACCCTAAGTAAAAACTTTTATCTAGATCGTTCAAATAGTCATTTAGTCTAAAACCCTAATCCATAACAGCGAAGAAAAAGTAGTTCGAATTTACTATAAAATTTCGTTTGGACTAAAAATTAGATTGAGTTTAAGTTAAAAAAGATAAAAATTTAAGTTTTCAACACGAGTTCCGTGATCTAAGCCCGATGTGAACAAAATATAACACAAAAAGTGGGTAAAACGGTATCATTTTTGTTAAATTCAAAACTTGATTAAGATTTGAGATTTGAGATATTCGTAATTTTTTTTAAAAAAAAAGAGGACCTATCATGACCTAATGCCATTCTCATACATGTATGTTATTTAATTTTGATTTTATCTGTAATTTTTTAAACAAATTATATTGAAAAAATCATAACTCCCTAATTAATAAATATTTAATTAATTGATCACTTAATGAACAATGTATTAGTTGGCATACAGATATATACTGATTAAAAAAATATCAGTACAGCTTGTAATGCAGGCCCGGGAGAGGAGATGCTTGTCTTTTCCCTGACTTCATATTTACGTTATTACATACATTACTTGCAAGAAAGAACAACTTTAATGTTTATCTTAACGAAGAAATGATCATTTTCGAAACTTTATTACAGGAATCAACCGTTTCTCCATCTTCTTCCCATTTTCAAGGAGACGACAAGTCGCAACACCCTGTAATTCTCTGTCATACCTCCACCAACATGATGTACGATTCTTCAAAAGTTGACAAACACATGTTCGCGCGAGAATTAGTCAACCCTCCTATTATTATTATTATTATTATTAATTTTCAGTTCAGTTTTTATTTTTTGTTTGATTTAGTTTAATAATTTTTATTATTAAAAATCTATCAATTTTTCTGAAATAATTAGTTTTTTAAACTAAAATAAATCAATTAATTTTTATTTAATAGTCTCTTTAGTTAAACTTTAAAATTTTTAATATTTTTCGGGTTACTATAATAAGGTAGCTTAATTTGTTAAATTAGATCAATAATTGAAAAATTCAACCGATTTAATTGTAAACATCTTGAACTTTTGATTTTTATGTTCTATTTTTAACTTTTTGGTTTGATTTACTTTAATAACTTTTGTTATTAAAAATTGGTCAATTTATTAATTAATCGGTTAATTTTTATAAATTAATAAGTTCTTACAAATTAAAATAAATCAATTAATTTTTATTTAACAAAATTTTAATTAAATTTCAAAATTTTCAATAAATAAAAAAACTCTTTTAATTGTATTTCAAAATATTTAATTTTATTTAATCTTTAGTCGATTCTTCGTAGGCCACCCATGAACTTGGCTTTTTAGAGAATCCCACTCCTGTATCGTGGGACTTGTAACTAAGTAGTCCACCGGATGGTTTTCTCCTTCCAGTTTTGAGTGTCTTTTTGTATAGTTATAGCGACCCATAGGCACAAGGAGGGGAGGCGGCGGTCTTCTGGACATAGTCGTTTCAAGCAAAGGCCGTTTCTTTTAAATCTTACCTCACGTTTAACTTTCAATTTGGTTTTTAAAATATTAAATTAGACTAAAGTTTAATTTTAAAATTCTAAAAAATAGGAATTTATTTTGATCTTAAAAAAGGTAATTTAGTTTCCTCCCTTTACATGCTTATGTATAAAAATTATTGTAATTTTTTAAATAATATTTAAGAATAAAAAATAATTTCACGATCTTCAATATTATTAAATATTAATTATAATAATTCAAATATCGATTTTGAATGATGCTATTATTTTAATTTGTTTGTACGTTCTTTTAATTTAATTTAATTTTTAAATTTTTATTGACTAAAAGGGGTTGATTGTGCCATTTTTGTATTATATTTTTAACTTTTTCGTAAGATATTTCATCCAATATCCATCTTTATGGTTTTTTTTCTCTTTCAATTTCTTTTTTCGCGCGTGTGGGAAACGCTGCCTTAATTAACTTTTGGTGGAGCCTTCAAGACAAGAGAAAATACAAACAATTGCGTACATGTCCAAATGCAAATCCACGTCATGAGAGCTTATCTTGTCTGTCTCCACCTCAATCACATCAACTAGGTCCACAAAAATATTATTAGAGGTCCAAAAATTACCTATTTTTATCCATAAATAAATTATAAACATAATAAAAAATAAAAATTTTGAAAACTATTTATAAGAAAAAAATCAAAATTATAATAAAAGATAAAAAAATATGCATAATATATACAATCATCATCATCTAATTGAATCTCGTACTAATATAAGGTATAGAAAAATTTGATAGTACGTAATTTTAACCCTACTTAAGTAAAGAGGTTGTTTCTGGACATATAATATGCACAATATCTCAAAGCTGAAGTGAGATTTTTCTTAATTTGATACGATTTAAGACTAATTTAAGATTAAAATTTTCAAATATGCTCTTAATATTTTAATTTGAATCCAATTTCCTGAATTAGTAAAATATAAAATTAATTAAAATTTAATTCCAATTAGTTTTATTTAATATAATTTAAAATTCAAAAAATAACTTTTAAAACTAAGATGCATTTTCAATGCTA
This sequence comes from Erythroxylum longipes, assembly GCA_027563885.1. Taxonomy (NCBI): domain Eukaryota; kingdom Viridiplantae; phylum Streptophyta; class Magnoliopsida; order Malpighiales; family Erythroxylaceae; genus Erythroxylum; species Erythroxylum longipes. The sequence continues at coordinate 53,876,151 of JAOQMS010000180.1, forward strand.
TACTTTACAATTCTTTGTACTTTGACCTAATGGAATTTTATGAGTGGAACTTTAATTCAAAATTGTCAATAAAATTAAGAAATCAGTGGCTACAAAAAAATCATTTTCTTTTACTTTTTTTCAACCATATTATAAATCAAAGAATGGTAAATACATCCGATCGATAAGCTACAAATTCCAAATATTCGATTAATGTTTTAAAAATTGAACTAAAAGTTAAATCAATAGTAGACATTTATAAAAATGATTAAAAATTAAATAAAATTAAAATTTTTAAAAAATAGCTGAAAAAGATTATCCTTATTTATCGAAAATTTTAAAATTTATTTGAGAAAAGAAATTACTAAATAAAAACTAATCAGTTTATTTTAATTTGTAAAAACTAATTAATTTACGAAAATTGGTCAATTAATTAACGAACTGATCGGTTTTTAACAACAAAAATTATCAAAATAAATCAAACTGAGCGGTTGAAAACTGAACTAAAAAATTGGTCGATTCAAAATTTTCACTTTTAAATTTGCCGAACCGATTCAAATTTTAAATCAACGTGTAATACAGTGTATATATAGGTATAGGTAGATACATACACATCAACCTTCCTGTGCGGTGACGTTTACCTACTCTCTTCTCTTGTTCTTGAATTTTAGGTAAGAAACCTCCTAAAGGTCAAAAGTTAATCACCATTCAATCTTTAGCTACCAAAATGGTTTACTATCTAAAGAGAATGCACTATTTCTTAGATTTTTAGTAAGTGGAGATCATAAATATAAAATATTTAGATATGAAATTTTATTATTTCTAATTCTCTATGTTTATATGGATAATAAAAAATACTGTATTAAAAATTATTTAAAACTCGAACTCAAATTTTATAATAGTATCCTTTAGTAACGAAATGTTCAAAAAAAAGTAAAAAAGGGGTGATACTCTAAAACTCGAATCGCCCACTAGGGGGTGATCGAGTGGGTAGAGGGGAGAATAGCGCCAAAAGGTACTGTATTTAAATCTTCTTATTTACGCTTTTTTAATCGAGGCTGTCGTACAAGGCTTGTATAGTGCGGAGTATCTGGTTGGTGTGATTTGTAGGCTATTGAGTTAATCTAGAGTTTTACCTAGTGCGCATTCAAATAATAACGACTGCAGATTTCTTCGTTTTTGAAAAAAAAGTAATACTTGAATCAAAAGTTTGCCATTTATTTTTAAATCGAAAAACTTCCAAAATAATGTCGTTTTGGAAATAATAGGTGAGTTATAGACTGAGTCAGGCCTGTTCGTGGCTCGGTCAATCTAGACCAAAAGCGGGCCGCACAGATTTTGCCATCCCTAAACATATTAATTATTCAAGTTTGATTTGATTTTTTAAAAACTAATTTGGTTTAAGAAGTTATTCTTTTCGAATTTAACCTAAAGTTTAATTAATTTAGATTTTATATATTAATTTTATATCAGATCAAATTCAATTGAATTTTATCAAGTTAGTCTCTTTTTTTAATTTTAATTCCATAATTAGCCATCCACATCAAACGCTTAGGCTTTTTATTATGACAAGTTGTTTAATTCATAACATGCATAAAACTTAGAGATTAATTATTAACCTAAAACTTAGAGATTAACTAATCATAATTCAAAGTCCAAACATGCCTTGAAACATAATTATAACAAATTGACTTATATATCCAAACTTACGTTTTACCAAACTTAACGGCTCTGATTCACGGGAGTATTCATGGGGTTTGTCTGCTCAAAGCTCCGACAATGGCTTTTAATGTTTTGTTCGTGTCCGATTCTCCATCTTTCGAACACAACAAATAAATCAAATCAAATCAATTTTTAATTAAATTTAAAAGATTCTCTTATATATGTTATAAAATAAATAAATAAATGAATATAATATTTATTCTTTCTTTGATACTATAACTTCCTAATTAATTTTAAGACGAAGAAAACGGGATTTTATGTTTAATAAATTTATTATTTAAACTGTCAAAAATCACGGCGGTCACCTGAACAAGTCATGCAATAGCTGAATTCCCATAATGTTTGAAGATGGACTCAGCGTGAACTAATAAAATATGGATAAAATTGCAGTCAAGTGTGAATATGGTAATTAGAGGGTAGCTGAAATTGGTAAAGTAAGAGGTTTGAAGTTAAAAAGTTTCGTATTTATTTGATTAAATTTGTTGTATAAGGCTTGTCTAATGCGGTTAGTGTAATGCAGACTATTGCGTCAATTCAGAGATTTATCTAGTACGCATTCAAAGAATGACAACTGCAAGTTTCTCTATTAAAAAAAAAGTGAACTTATCAAAGTACTTTCAACTAATGATTAAAATATTGAAATAATTTGTTTAAAGTCAAATTATTTTATAAATAAAAATAAATTAGTTTTTTTAGTCAAACTTCAATTTTGAAGATAGTCTTTTTGTTTTCAATTATATTTTAAGTTTTAAATTTTGTTTAATCTTTATTATATATCATTTTTATAGTAGTTTAATGCCAGTTGAAATTTTAAACAACTTTTTTTGACGATAAAATATTGCTTCTAAAATTAAATAAGCGTTAAATTAAAATTAATTAATACTAATATTTTCAAAACTGAACCGAAAGTTAAACCTATATAAGATAAAAGTTTTAAGGTTTAAAAGACTCAATTGATATTAAATCGTTATAAAATCAATTAAATATTGAAAAAATTGAAGAATTTAAAAAATGATCGGAAAAGATTGTTCTAAAAATTTAAAATTTAATTTAAAAAAGATTGTTAATTAAAATTAATTAATTAATTATAATTTATAAAACTGATTAGTTTATAAAATAACTAAATAATTAATAAGCTAATCGGTTTTTAACAACAATTTTTTAATTAAATCAAATAAAAATATATAAATTAATTGATTCAAAATTTTTACCGTTAAATCATCCGGATGTGTTCAATTTTAAAATATTGGTCAATACTTATTTAAGTTTTTTTTAAAAATATTCGATTGACTACATCAAGTTAGAAATTGTGAAGATTTAATGTCCTCTGTCTGCTATCTTTATCGTCACAGGGCAAAGATAACATAGAATGTTTCTTGTTAATAGCAACGTGAGTGGCTGTGCCGGAGGCTTCGTCACGTCCACTGGTTTCTAAAGATTTTATATCTGATGATTTTATAAATTTTTATTGTTTATTTTACGTTTTAATTAGGATAAAATTAATTTTAAGAAAACGATTTTTATTTAAGAAATTTCAAAATTTTCATAAAAATCTTTATTATTTTTAAATTATATTAAACGTTATTAAAATAATAAAATTTAACTCAAACTCAACTTGATTTAATTAATTTCAATCCAATTATAACTTAAAATAAGAACAACAACAACAACACTCACTAGAAATCCCTCTAAAATGCAAGATTTAGGGAGGTCTAATATTACGCAACCTTATTTTAGACTATTAGAAAGATTGTTTTTAAATGAATTACACGAACGAATAAAAATATAAAAAAATAAGTAAATGATAAAATGATGAATAAAAGTAAAATTAATTAAAAACTAAATTCAATTATAACTTAAGTTAAATTTAATTAGTAATATTAAATTTAAAAATTAAGTTTAATTATTATATAAATATTATTGAATTAATTCACATATAAATTTATATTTTGACTAATAATTGCGAAATAATTTGTGCACATCAGAGATAGGGTTCACACGTAACCATCACCTCCTTCTTGGCATTAATTGCTCATATGAGATATGACCCATGGAATCTGGACCCTCTGCAGACCCCTAACAAGGCCAATTGTTTACAGTCCTATCACATTTCGTCCTTGACCAACCAGCCATCCATCTTGTTGCTTCTTCTATTTAAACTCATCTCCAGTCATCTTCTCTTATCTCCCCATATCTCCAAGTCTTTCTCTTTTTACTTTTCTGGGTTTTGTTTCAGACATGGAGAACCCGAACAAAGATGCTGTAAGTGGATTTGTGAGGGGAGGAGATGATAGGAGTACGGTTGATGTGTTGCTAAGAGTTTTGGCCTTTGCATTTACACTCACAGCTGCTATAGTTCTTGGAGTTGATAAGCAGACCAAGGTTGTCATGAACATGCCTGTTGTTGCTAAGTGGCATTACTTGTCTGCTTTTGTGTAAGTTCTTCTTCTTAACCTGGCTGTCTAGTAACTATGTCTTACCATTTAACCATTTCAGTTTCTCGGGAAGCAAGCATCTTTAAACCTAATTTATTGACTTTAATACACTAGACAAGGATGGATTGCCAACACTACTCCTAGTCTCCAACACATAGATTTCAAGATATTTATAATAAGCCATAGCTCTCCAGAACACTAAGGTCAAACAATTGTGTGTACGTGCATGGGCAACATGTAAGAAAACTCTAGTTTGATGAATGATGATGTACTATTGTTTTCATTTTGATATGTTTAGGTAATGCTGATTTTAGCAATTGACTAAAGTGCAGACGGTTGACGTAAACTTGGTTGATTAGGTCCTTCAATCCATAAATTTGTATAAGAAATATATCTTTGTAACAATTCGATTTAACAGTAAAAATTTAAAATTCTTATTTTTTAGTTCGGTTTTTAATTTTTGTTCAATTTAATTTAATATAATATTTTTTGTTAAAAATAATCAATTTAATTTAATTAATTAGTCAGTTTTATGAATTAATCAATTTTTATGAATTAAAATAAATAAATTATTTTTATTTAATAGTCTAATTTTCAATTAAATTTTAAAATTTTGATAAATAAAGATAATTTTTACAATTATTTTTTAAATTCTTTAATCTTATTCAATTTTTATCTAATTTAACGGTTTAATACTACTTGAACATTATAAATTTTAAAACTCTTGTCTTACAAGTTTAACTTTTAATCCGATTTTTAAAATATTACAAATTATATGTTTGAACACTTTAAAATATGGAAATTTTGGTCTAAAAATTTGAATCTAAATATGATTAAGATAGAATTAATTTAAATTTTGGGATGAAAAGTTTAGTTAAATTAATTAAATTGAAGACTCAAGTAAAAGAAACTAACATGCAAAATTGGTATATGCATGGCTAGTTACATGGTCGTGGCAAATGCAGCAGCGTGTTCATATGCGGCACTTTCCACAATCATCTCCCTGTACGGAAAGAAAGGGTGGTGGGTACCATTTATTGCCATACTTGACTTGTTGACGGTAGCGGTGCTCTTCTCCGCCGACGGAGCCGCCGCGGCCATAGGTTTTATTGCGTACAAGGGCAATTCGCACGTCATGTGGAACAAGGTGTGCAACACCTTTGGCAGATTCTGCGGCCAAGTGTTGGTGGCTGCTGCTTTCTCAGTGCTTGGTTCCGTGGTGTTCATCTTGCTCGTAGTTCTTACTACTCTGAGACTCCATAACAGATCAAAGTGAAGACAATACATATGTCAGAATGTATAAATTATATCAGCCTTTGTTTCTTCTACTTCTAGTTTTGTCATGTGCGTGAAGAATCAATCATATTTAGTTGTTGACTTTTTCTTTGCTTCCCACTGGTTCGAGGCTCAGTTTAATCGTTTTGTAAAGGACTCATTTGAAAGAAAAGTTCCTGCTGTATAGAAGATAATAATTTCACAAAAAATCTAAATAAATTTATAATATTATTTAAATAATATATATTAAATCAATTTAGTTATAGGCCGTTTGGAAACCTTCGAATTGGATTCAATTATATTTGTGGGATTGAATTAAATTTGATTTACACCGTTTAAAATAAATTTATAAATATTAAAATTGAATTCAATTACATTGTTTGGAATATGATAAAAATGAATTCAATTACTTCATATGGTTTTTTTATCCTTAACTAAAAATAGTATGTAATAAATGTGTGTATGTTTTGTAGTAATTTGTATATTTATGATGTGTATATTTTAAAAAAGAATTTTTAATGTTTTGAAAAGAATTGATTCTTCAATTCACACACCAAATCGGACCATTTGAGATATGAATTGAATTCATAAAGAAATTGATATTCAATTACATGGTTAAATTCAAGTCATCTCTTTTTTAACATTTCAAACGTATGAATTGAATTCAATTACATAAAATTAATGAATTAAATCCAATTCATTGGTTTCCAAATAACCTATTAGAACTCCCCTGACCTGATAATGTAATAAGAATAACTTCAAAAAATGTTTTACAATTAAATTATAAATTACACTTTTACTCAAATATTTAAATAAATTAGTTTTTAAAACAATATTAATAACTACAATTTTACTCAAATATTTAAATAAATTAGTTTTTAAAACATTGTGTTCAAATTGCATACAATGCTATATATATATGAATAGTCAATCTAGGCCTGCTCGAAATCAACAAGTGACCAAATTTTGGGCTGGGCTTAGAAAAAGTTTAAAAATTATAAGAAAATATTATTATTTTAAATAAAACAATGTCATTTTCTATTTTAATTTTAAAAATAAAAAATTTAAAGTCATGCCGATCTTCAGGCTAAAACCCAAGCTTGAACAAAAAATTGAGTCAAGCTTAGCCTTGGCAGAACGAACTTGCCTAACTCATTGCCAAACCTAACTATATAAATTAAATTGACAAGTCAATTATTAAGAATTAATAAAAACATTGTTCTAACAAGTTTTAAGTTGTTAATAGAATATTAAAATATAACATAATATCATAAATAACAATAAAAACATAATGAAGCTATTTAAAAATGTTAAGATATTATTTAGATTTTAACATGATAATTAGCCATGTTTCCAACTTGGACAAGAGGATATCATTGGTAAGGGCATAAGAAGGGGTTAGATGTAGCTTTTTTTTCATTGAAAAGGAAATAAAACACGATACATATTACATGACTAGTCTAGGGAAACAAATCCCTGATATATACTCTAACAGGATTGAGAGGCACCCTATAGGTGTAGTATCAAAAGTAATAATCCCTAACGCAAAATGATCTGCAAAGTTGACAAGACAATCTGCACATCGGTTGCCCTCCCTGTAGATGTGAAGGGGGACAACTACCCAGTTCCGATTCAGCAACTCGTTGATACCTATGACTAGGGGATTGTGGGACGTTGTCCGCTTAGACGAGGAGGACAGGATATTAATCACCATTAGAGAATCCACTTCTAATTCGATTTGGCGATAACCCAGATCCCAAACAAGCATGAGATTAGAAAAAACTCCCCAAAGTTCAGTAAAAATGGAGGAG
>JAOQMS010000180.1:53891785-53909101 GCA_027563885.1 Erythroxylum longipes
GACCCATACCTGTACACATAGAGGTTCTTGGGGGTACAAGATATAATTCAGTTATGAAAATCCACCAGAGTGAGATAACCTGCTATCACATCTGATTACATAGTTTATTAGGTGAACATGATATTAGACATGTTACGAATCCAATTAATTTTACATAAACTGTTTCTGAACCCAATACGGAAGTATGGTGGGTTGCAATGACTGATGAGATACAGGTCAAGAAACATAGGAAGGTCTGGGAGCTAGTTGATTTTGTAGCAGAACTACAAAACTGTCAGCTGTAAATGAAGTTTAAAACTTAAAGGATTTCAGGATAAAGTTTAGAGGTTTATGGACTGGAACAGTTGGCTGATCATTCACTCAGGGAGAAATATTGATTTTTTCTCGTATCCTCGTAAGATATAATTTGAGTGATTATGGCAATTGTAGCTCATGATGATGAAGAGTTAAATCAGATGGTTGTTAAAACCACTTTCTTGAATAAAGACCTTTATAAAGTAGTCTATACGGTACAACTTGAAAGATTTCAGGATCCATGTAGAATTGAGATGGTTTGCATGTTATGCAAATCAATATGTGATTTACATCAGACCTCCTAAAAGTGAAACTTTACAGTTGATGAGGTTGTGACCTCTTTTAGTTTCATGGAAAATAAAGTTAAAAAGATGCTTGTACTATGAAATCAGGGAGAGCAAAGTTATCTTCCTATTATTGCATGTGGATGATATATTACTCACGTCAAATTACTTAACCATGTTGTATAAGGTTAGGCAATTTTTTGTCAAGAACTTTGACATAAAGAACCCTGGCAAAGCATCTTTTGTCCTAAGTATTTTGATTCATTGGGACAGATCTTAACACTCATCATACATCTCACAGAATGCATACATTGAGCATATGTTACAAAGGTTTAATACGGTCAACAGTAAACTTGTCGTAACACCTATCTCTCTTAGTGAGAGATAATCTTTGGCACAATATCCAAAAAATAAAGTAAAGAGAGAGATTATAAGAAATGTCATGTATTCTAGTACGGTTGATAGCCTGAAGTATGCTTGGCTATGTACTAGATAGGACATTGCATTTATTGTTTGATTGTTTGGCTAGTATCTGGTTAACCCAGATGTAGTCAATTGAAATGCAGTCAAGTGAGTGTTAAGATAATTAAAGGGAATCAAGGATTATATGTTGACATATAGAAAATTCAACAGACCAAACCTCGTAGGGAATTTAAATTCAAATTAAGCTATGTGTCCGGATAATTGAAAGTTTACTTAAAGTTATAGTTTAAGTTTGCAGACGGTACAATGTCGAGAAAAAGTGTCAATTAGACACGGGTAACTTCGTCAACCATGTATGCAGAGCGCATGCTATAGGGCTGCTTTACAGATGATTTAGCTCAGAAATTTGATTTCTAAGTTGTTTGTGGTTGATTCAGTGGCTAAACTCATTTAGCTGTAATGTGATAATCAAGCTTCTATATTATTTAACAACAATATTGAATATCACAGAGTCTTAGCATTTTGAGGTCAAATATTTGACCGTAAAGTAGTTGACACGAAAAGGTGACATTAAGGTTTGGAGCATTTAAAGACTAAGGAACTAAAAGTCGATTATTTAACTAAAGGACTTTGCCTACTTATGTTTGAAATACAAGTATACAGTATGGGTATTTTGAAATCCTTATACATTGTTAGTTAGAAAATCGGTATGTTTGCTCCGTGTACATTTATACGTTTTGATGTATTATGACGATATGATAATTTATCAATAGAGATAATCATCATTTATCCTCAGTAATACATATTATCATATATTCTCATAATACGTATGGAAGCCTTAAGATTTGTTTTGATCTTAACCATTTTAAAGGTCATTGGGCATATATAAAGATTGACCTTGAGCCTATGTCATTAGACACATACAGTTTTATACGGATATATCCTTAAAGTTTTACATGACATAGGAGGATGTAAGTTTTAATCCCATAAAGGTTCTCTAATGTTGTTTTGCATTCAGTTGGAAAACATACAAATTTTCTCTAATACTGTTTAGCATTCGGTTAGAGAAAACAAAAATTTTCTAATGCAGTTTAGCATAAAGTTAGAGAAATCGAGACCTATAGACGAAGATGATACATATTAGATCATAAAGATATCAACGTAGTCTGCCACACTCTATTTTCCCATTCATGTTAGTGAGGTATTAGGTATTTATGATTGGATTGGACTTGTGTCACACATGACACATGTGTCTGATATTTTCTGGTATCGAAAGCCTTGCAGGACAAAATCTAGGACTTTCATTACCTTTAGATCAAATGTTTTTTAAAATTTTTGGTACCAATACAGTAGCGTAACTTAACTGGATTTTCAAACTGTTTTGAACTTGATTAAAACTGCAATTAATAATTATCCAAGGGGGAGATTGTAAGACAATTTTGCCTTTAGGGGCAATTTTGTAATTTTCCCTTAAATTGGACATTTTTTAATTGTAATTTTAGCTTTTCAATAAATTATTGGTTAAATTACATAATTTGATTAAGATAAGGGTAATAAAGTGGCTCAATAAATGATCTAGATTAATGAGTTGAAGTTCGGGTAGAAAATGGATTCTTGTTAGTGTGGACCTGGTCCATATCGGCCTTATGATGAGGAACCCCGATATGGAAGCTATATAAATAGGTTATGGTCTCCTACAGTTGCTTATATCAACCACGAGCATACAGAATCTCTGACCCGTTAAGAGAGCTCATGTATTAAGAAAACTGCAGAAAGGCCTAGACTACGTGCAAGTAAATACTTTCCGTAAAAGTTCTGGGAGATTTAAACTCGTTTGGTGGTCAGAATCGGCTTCAGAATCAGATATAGAATCGAAATAAGGTATTCTGCATTCTTTTGTTTTTAATCCTCTCACGTTTGATCCTGAGTACATAATAAGATATAGGATAATAAGGAAATCCCCGTAAAAGGGACTTATACTAGCCCCGAAATAAGCATGCACAAAATACACAACTGATAAAGAACCGAACCTTTTTAATATCTCTAACTATTTATTGGTTTTGAATTGTGACATTCCAATATCATAAATAACAATTTTTTGAAGCAAAAAGTCTCATGTGATATAATTGGAAGTAAATTTTTAATAAAAAATAATATCATTTTATTTAATTAATTTATAAAATCAAATCAAATCAATTTTTGATTAAATTTAAACGATTCAAACTTAATTCTGTTATATATGTTATAAATAAATAAACGAATATATTAATTCTTTGATACTATAACTTTTTCATATTTTTATTCACTTCCTAATTAATTTTAAGATGAACAAAACTGGATTTTCTATTTAATAAATTTATTATTTGAACTGTTAAAAATCACGGCAGTGGGCTGAACAAGTCATGCAACAGCTGAATTCCCACAATGTTTGAAGTTCGACTCAATATGAACAAATAAAATATCGATTAAATTGCAGCGAATTGTTAACTTGCCAAAGGTACTTTCAACTAATAGTTAAAATATTGAAATAGTTTGACCGTTTAAAGTCAAATTATTTTTATAAATTAATTAATTTTTATAAATTAAAATAAATTAGTTAGATTTTATTTAATCTTTATTATATATCATTTTAATAGCAGTTGAACCTATAAACGACTTTTTTTACAATAAAACATTGCTTCTAAAATTAAATAAACTTTAAGTTAAAACTAATATTTTCAAAACCAAACCGAAAGTTAAACTGATATAATATAAAAGTTTTAACGTTTAAATTATTCAACTGGTATTAGATCGTTATAAAATTAATTAAAGTTTGAATAAAATTGAAAAATTTTAAAAATGATTGGAAAAGATTGTTCATATTCATCATAAAATTTTAAAGTTTAATTGAAAAAAGATTGTTGATTAAAAATTAATTAATTAATTTTGATTTATAAAAACTGATTAATTTATAAAAATAACTAAATAATTAATAAGTTAATCGATTTTTAACAATAATTTTTAAATTAAGTCAAATAAAAATATATAATTCGACTGAAAATTTAACTGGTTCAAAATTTTTACATTCAAATCATTTGAAACTGTTTGATTTTAAAATATTAGTCAATACTGATTTAAGTGTTTTTTTTTTAATATTTGTTTGACTATAACAAGTTAGAAATTGTGAAGATTTAATGTCCTCTGTCTGCTATCTTTATCTTAACAGGAAAAAGATAACTTAGAATTTTCTAATAGCAACGTGAGTGGCTGTGCCCGAGGCCTCCTCACGTCTACCGTCCACGGTCCACTGGTTTCTAAAGAAATGACATTTGATGATTTTATAATTTTTTATTGTTTATTTTACGTTTTAATTAGGATAAAATTAATTTTAAGTAAACGATTTTTATTTAAGAATTTTTAATTTTCAAAATTTTCATAAAAATCTTTATTATTTTTAAATTATATTAAACGTAAGCATGACAATAGGTTGAGCCGAGCTTGGGCCACCCTTGGCCCGACCCAGACCGGTCATTATTATGGCTGGCTGCAGGCTAGCCTGTGGTCTGCATAGGGTGGGATTGGGCAGAACGACGAACGACCTCTTTTTGAACAAAACGACCTCTTTTTGTTCAAAATGGATAGGTCGCAAGCTGATCTGCGATCTGTCCTGGGTAGACTATGATCAACCAGTTGCCCGTCTAATTCCGACAAAAAACCAGATCAGATCGGACGAACCGGACCAAAATTACCATCCCTAATTAAACGCTATTAATATAATTAGATTTACCTCTCAAACTCAACTTGATTTGATTAATTTTAATTCAATTATAATTTAACATAAGAGTCACAACAATAACACTCAGTCAAAATCTAATAACACTCAGTCGAAATCTTTCTCAAATATAAAATTTAGAAAGGTCTAGTAGTACGCAGCTTTATCCTTAGCTAATCCAAATAAAATATATAAATGAATAAAAATAAAAATAAGTAAATAATAAAATGATAAATAAAAATAAAAATAAATAAATAACCAAATTCAATTATAACTTAAGTTAAATTTAATTAATAATATTAAATTTAAAAATTAAGTTAAATTATTATATAAATAATATTGAATTAATTCACATATAAATTTATATTTTGACTAGTAATTGCGAAATAATTTGTGCGCATCAGAGATAGGGTTCACACGTAACCATCACCTACGTCTTCGCATTAATTGCTAATATGAGATATGACACTGATGTTGTGGAATTTGGACGCCCTGCAGACTCCTAACAAGTCCAATTCTTTACAGTCCTTTCACATTTCGTCCTTGACCAACCAGCCATCCTTAGTTTCCTCCTCTATTTAAACTCATCTCCAGTCATCTTCTCTCATCTCCCCATATCTCCAAGTCGTTGTATTTTTTCTCCAGTCATCTTCTCTTATCTCCCAATATCTCCAAGTCTTTGTCTTTTTACTTTTCTGGGTTTTGTTTCAGACATGGAGAACCAGAACAAAGATGGTGTAGAGAGTGGAGTTGTGGTGAGGAGAGGAGATTATTTTAGTACGGGTGATGTGTTGCTAAGAGTTTTGGCCTTTGCACTAACACTCACAGCTGCTATAGTTCTTGGAGTTGATAAACAGACCAAGGTTGTCTCAGTTAAGTTGGCGGATACTCTACCAGCCGTGAACATTCGTGTTGTTGCTAAATGGCATTACTTGTCTGCTTTTGTGTAAGTTCTTCTTCCTAAACTGTCCGTCTACTAACTAACCATTTCAGTTTCTCGGAAAACAAACATCTTTAAACCTAATTTATTGACTTTAAATCCGATTAGACTAGACAAAGATGGATTGCCAACACTACACCTAGGCTCCCACACAGATTTCAAGATATTTATAATAAGCCATAGCTGTCCAGAACACAAAGGTCAAACAATTGTGTGTACGTGCATGGGCAACATGTAAGAAAAGTCTAGTTTGATGAATGATGATGTACTATTGTTTTCATTTTGATATGTTTAGGTAAACCTGATTTAGCAATTGACTGAAGTTCAGAAGGTTGACAGAAACTTGATTTCGATTTAACACTAAAAATTTAAAATCGTTAATTTTTTTCAATTTTCAATTTTTAGTTCAATTTAATTTAATATAATAATTCTATTGTTAAAAACAAGCAATTTATTAATTAATTAATTTAAATTTTATAAATTAATTAATTTTATAAATTAAAATAAATTCATTATTTTTATTTAGTAATCTAATTTTCAATTAAAATTTAAAGTTTTCGATAAATAAAGATAATTTTCTACAATTATTTTTAAAATTTTTTAATTTTATTCCATTTTTATTTAATTTAACGGTTTAATACTGCTTGAATATTATAAGTCTTAAAATTTTTGTCTTACGAGTTTCACTTTTAATACGGTTTTAAATCTTAAAAATTATATGTTTGAACACTTTAAAATATGAAATTTTTAGTCTAAATATTTGAATCTAAATATGATTAAGATATAATTAATTTAAATTTTCGGATGAAAAGTTTAGTTAAATTAATTAAATTGAAGACTCAAGAGAAAGAAACTAACATGCAAAATTGGTATATGGTTAGTTACTTGGTGGTGGCGAATGCAGTAGCGTGTTCATATGCGGCACTTTCCACAATCGTCTCCCTGAACAGAAAGAAAGGGTGGTGGGTACCATTTATTGCCATACTTGACTTGTTGATCGTGGCGATGCTATTCTCCGCCGACGGAGCCGCCGTGGCCATAGGTATTATTGGGTACAAGGGCAATTCGCACGTCATGTGGAACAAGGTGTGCAACAACTTTGGCAGATTCTGCGGCCAAGTGGCGGCGGCTACTGCTCTCTCATTGCTTGGTTCCATAGTGTTCGTCTTGATCGTAGCTCTCACTACTCTGAGACTCCATAAGAGATCAAAGTGAAGACAATACATATGTCAGAATGTATAAATTATATCAGCCTGTGTTTCTTCTACTTCTAGTTTTGTTATGTGCGTGAAGAATCAATCATATTTAGTTGTTGACTTTTTCTTTGCTTCCCACTGGCTCGAGGCTCAGTTTAATCGTTTTGTAAAGGACTCATTTGAAAGAAAAGTTCCTGCTGTATAGAAGATAATAATTTCACAAAAAATCAAAATAAATTTATAATATTATTTAAATAATATATATTAAATCAATTCAGTTAAAACTCCTCTGAACTTAGAGAACTTGTTCAAGTAATAAGAATTAACTTCAAAAAAAAGTTTAAATAAAATTTTACAATTAAATTATAAATTACACTTTTACTCAAATATTTAAATAAATTAGTTTTTAAAACAAAATTAATAATTGTGTTCAAATTGCACAATGCTATATATCACCATCATCATCAATACTCACTTGAATCTCTCATTAAGAAAGAGTCTAAAGAGGTCTGATAATACACAACTTTATTCCTACTAAAATAGAAAGAATGTTTACGATAGATCACAGATAAATGTGATATAAATTTTTTTAAAAAAAATAAAGAAAATAAAACAAAATGAAGCTATTTAAAAAATGTTAAGACATTTAGAATTTAACATAATAATTAGCTATGTTTCCAACTTGGACAAGAGGATATCATTAGTGAGGGCATAAGGAGTATTACAGGTAACTTTCCGTACGGCCAATTAGATTTTGGGATAGCAACTGAAAAGTTTGTGCCTGAATACTGAAAAATAATGACAAAAAAGATATATCACATGACCGAAATCATAACAATCACATCATAAATGATCTTTCAGTTTCAGTATATAACCAACAACACTTTTCTGAGTCTGATCATTTACAGAAAATTAGGCCAAAAAAAACTATATTTGACGAGACTCAGAGCTCGAATTCGAGTATTTTTACCTGACTCAACCTGTTAACTGAAGACACTGACATGTTAGCTATAGGGGCTAGTAGCTGTTTCTAATGCACAGGAATTCTGCTCACATAAGATTATAGAAATGTTCCACGAATCTATGGAAAAGATCAAAAACCATAAGAGCAAGTTCTGATATACAACAATATGAATCTTATTGAGCAAATAATCTTTAAAGCTACAACAACTCAGTAAAAGTCCCTTAATACACGAAATCTGAACAAGTCCAATAATATGCAACTTTATTTCTAACCGGTAAAAAGACTGTTTCCGATAGACAACAAATAATCTTTGAAGCTGAAGAAAAGAGTACATATAGCTATCCCACAATATTACTGTTAAATACTCCAGGAAAACATTAAAAGCCCCTGATTCTTCCTACATAGAGACAAAATTTGAAACGCATAAATATATGAATGATCAGCAGCAAATTAATGCACAGAGCTTACTGGCCCTGTCAACTTGCAAGCAAAAGAGAGAATAGATTATATTCTTGTTACTAGTCTATTAACACTAACTGGCCTACAAGAGAGTCTCCATAAAATCGATACATGGCTCCTAATCGTCCCCTTTGTCTAATATCTGTAATACCGATCAACTATAATCGATCAGATTGCGTTGCATTAGCACATATATCTGACCATCAACACGGAATTTCCTTGGTTGTTAAGTCCTCTACATTGACATTCACCTCCAAGCCCAAGTTTGTAAGATCAGTAACCATAGCAGGTATATTGGACTTCAAAGAAGCAGCTACAGCCTGAGCAACAAAGTATGTGTACTTGGTGGGGTTTAAGATTAAAAAATCTGGCAAAGAATGAATTCTTTGTCAAAGAAAGTACAATTATTGATTAACTAAGTACCTTTCTGTGGTCCTCTTGTTGGTGCTTAATTACATCCAAAGGCCATTCACCGACGAGTCTCTGAAGTTGAACTAATATATCCGACTTTTTATTATCAGGTAAGGCCTACATGTATTAAGAGCAACTCAATAATCAGGGGCCTCAAAGAATGATACCTTGTGCTACATGTGATTTTATGTTTTACTGTGAAGGGGGCACAGCAACCGAACTAGTGGTCAAAGTACTGTCAATTCTAAAGGCATTAATTTTTTAGAGTTGAACATTGTCAATTGTAAAGGCATTAACTTTTTAGAGTTGAACAAAAATGATCTCAGAAATCCAAAATTACACAGGAGGATTTTCCAGACTTGTCCACTACAAAACAACTTGAGCTTCATGCCGAACTCTGCTCTTTCTAATGACATGGATAAAAATACCCATCATAGTTATGCTATTCTATCCTCCAGTGCCAAGCTATCATGAACATGAAGGTGGAAATCATTGAAGTTATAGGGTAATAAGGAAGTCCCTGCAAAAGGGACTTATACTGACCCCAAAATAAGCATGCACAAGATACACACCTGATTAAGAACATGAATGATAGTTGCAGCATCCCCAGGCCTACCTTCTAATATTAAGGCCTGCAAAACAGCACCAAGAATTAAACTTCAAAAAATCTTACTTTCTATCTATGTACACAACAATCCATTCTAAAATTATAACAAAACAGATGAACTTCATCAAGTTATTGCAAAAATCTCATAAATCGAACCAATGTTCTTAACAGATTAAAAATAGGACGATATTTGAATAACCTTAGCACATGAAAATGCACTCAGAAGACTGTGATGCTTTATTGATTCAGACCTGATCTTCTTGATTTCCCAAATTGCCTCAACATCTCCTATAAAAAGAAAATGTCAGGCAGTATTGCAACAAGAAAATGCATGCATGAAAGTATTCATCTAGTCAAAGGATAAACCTTCCCAATATCTGTGATTGTATTTTGCCTAAGGTCTAGTACAGAATCCTGATAATCACTCTGCACTTACCACTAGCACTAAAAGCAATCCACATACTAATTAGTCAAATTAGACCCAATAATTAATATCATTTCATTTTTGGCCACTGGAATAATCTAGAAGACATAATGCATGGTGCATAAACAAACCATACAGAAACAAAAAGTCAATTTCAAAGTCAATAGAGATTAAATAACATGTGCCATACAGTTGCGGAGCAAAGGAGTAATGATTACAATGCTCAAAACTGCAGTCCCTTACCAACAAATTGTTTGACTGCAATCGAGATGGAACAGATATAATACAGATTTCAAGCAACATAAAGAAAAACTGAGTACTTGTAGGGACCTCTTTTGGCTGCAAAATCCATCCATAAGTCAAATGGAGTCCCACGTAGCTTTACTCCAGCCTTGAGAAATTTCTTTGAACACTTCGAAATCAAATTCCAATCATTGGAGTTATAACAAATGCTGCCAATTTTAGATCCAAATACAGAATCAGTAAACCATACTCAAAATATTGAGATTCTACCATTTCGTCAATATCTTTTCGGCCTTGCCAATAAACAACTTCATATGCTACCTCTTAAGTTTGCAAAATCATAGAGACTATAACCGATCCTGTATAATGTTCAACCGAACTATTACCAAATAATTCTACATCTGGTACATCATAAAGGTACCGTATTGAATACATCAGAATGGGTAACTTCAAAAGATGATTTGACGCAATATGAATTACAGAGAATAAAGAACCAGTAAGCATAGTAGATATTCACAGAAAAGGTATGCTTGTAACTCGATATACATAAAATCATGACCTAATACATGAAACTTGCCATTAAAGGTCTACTGCATGATATCTATTTTATTTTAGGGTGTCAAAGAAAAGTTCAACTTTCATTCACCACCCCAACAAACTGGATGAGCTTAAGACTTCCATTTGCAGAACCATTTCTTTCCAAATTTAGTGTTCTGAGAAAGTCAATGGCAGTTTAATAAAGTATATAAAAAGAAATAAGGTTCATAAATACAAACCCATGTACCTGAAAACAAGATCCGCTGTACCAGGTTGTAATGCAACATCATTCAATTTCATATGTTGCAATATATCAACCATGAGTTTGGTATCGCTATGGTCTTTAGCATAACCCTGCACTCCAATTGTATCGAATCCATCATATATTTCCCACAAGAATATCACATAACCTCAGTGGAGAATGAAAGAGCTAACTTTACCAGTAAATTGTGCGCAGACCCAATGGTAGGAGATAAACCATACACATTATGCTGCGACAATGTCTTCTTTCCTGAATTTAGTGATAGTTCAAAACTCAAACACCCATGTCTAACACACGGATTTATCAACAAATAAAAGTGCTTTGCACATTACAAACTTCAAATACTAAAATGCATCAAAAACCATAACACGAATAAGTTAGAGCTAAGCAAACACGCACCATAATCAAGCGCTCCTGCTCGAGTGCAAGCTTTAGTAACTTCACGGCAAAGACTGTAATTGAAATTTTTATGGATGTGCTGACTGGACAGCCGCTGAAGCAGAAAGTTTCAGTAATTTCAAAGCCTCCTCAATCATTAACACCAAAAAAACAAATCGAAAATAAGAAGATTTGAGTACTAACAAAAGTTCGAAGATTATGCAAAGTGTCGAATAGAAGCTCAATATCGTTACGGTTTCTACAACTTGTGATCATCGTCCCTATCCAAGAATTTGGGACCGAAGATCGCTTAACAGTCAGTAAATCAATGATTTTCCCGTGCAACTCCTTCACATCATCTACAATGAACACATTTATCACAAAGCAGACTCTTAAACAACCATTTCGTATTTAAACAAAACAGAGAAGCTAAAACCGACTAACCTGAGGGGGCAGTTTCTCCACTAGTGTAAAACAAAGCCAACTGCGACACTCTAACGTAGAGAGGATGCGAAATCGGTGAACACTTTCCTTTAACAGTTAAAGATTATAAAACTCAGTACCTATATCCTACGTATGTGTAATAGATGCATACGGAATCGTTAATAAAGTCAAGTACCAGTGAGGAAGTGGTGGTTTTGAGAAATGTGAGGAGAAATTAGGAAGTGGAAATCGGAGCTGAGGAACGAGATGCTAGTGAGTCGACGCGCGTTGGAGAGGAGTTGCATGGCTGCGAGCGGTGGCGGATAGTGAATCGGACTTCTGAGTGAACTCGACGAGATGTAGGAACTGATCAGTAGGGCTTTAGGGAAAGAAGAGGGGTGAGGGTTTTGTGCGGGTGTAGCGCTGGTCTACTGTTAGTTCCCCTGCTCCCAACTGATGATTTTTTATTTTCGTTTTTAAATTTTTTAATTTTAAATAAAAAAACAAATCCTATTTATTCTTTAATATTAATGTAATTATAATTTTATGATTATAAAATTTTGAATTATTTATGAAAATAAAATAATTAATATCTCTCAATCTACACTCAAAAATATTTGTTAAATTTTATGTTTGTAGTTGAAATGCTTGCCATTGGCTACGGCAAAGCTTTTTTGCCTGAACTTGAAATTAACGAGTTCGACTATAATTAATTAGATTTTAGATTGGAATTGTACTTATTTTTACAATTTCAGGTGGATAGTAGCCCGTAGCTTCTGTCGATCTCGGGCTCCAATAGCATGCTCGGACAGTTCAAATCTTGACTCGATCCAATTGACGCAATTTTTATTTTTTAAAATTAAAAATTAAAAATATTATTTTCCATAAAATGATATCATTTCTCTTATAATTATTGAATCTCTAGACCGCTTAGAAGAACCATTTTTTGAAAAAATCAAGTTCAAAATTAAACTGACATTGACTCATTGATTTTGAGTTAAGCCAAGTCCGGGTGGAGTCAAATTTTAAGTTTGGAGTTAAATTCAAGCTCAAATTATATGACTTTGTCAATCTAGAAACATGAAATTTAGAGAAAATAACATCGCTTTATATTTTTAAAATTAAAAAATATTTAATCTTACTTGTCCTGAACTCGATCAAGCTTTCGACCGTCTAAACTCAATTAGACTTGAGCTCAAGATTGGATCAAAAGCCTCAAACTCAATCAAACTTCATACTAAATCTAAACTGCTAGGCTAAAGTAAGGTTTAACATTATCATTTTCAATGCCAATTAATTTAAAAGTTTTATATTCATAGTTGAAATTAAGGATGACAAAAACAGCCTAATCTTTCAGACCTGTTTTTGGCCCGCATTGGCCAAAGTTGGCTCATGGCTTACTCATTTTTCTAAAACGACGTTGTTTTAAATTTTTGCTTTAAAAACAAATTACGGGCTGGACCACGGGTCAACTCATCCTGGCTCGGCCTATTGTCATTCCTGATTAAAATGTTATGTCTCACTTGGAACATTTTTTTTAAAAGAAGGATGGAACAAGAATTAAAACACGTTGAATTCATATATATCAATTAAATTTGATTTAACTTATTTGCAATACGTGCCCGACGACAACGACTACAGATTCTAGCGTTATAAACAAAATTTATAAGATAAGATTCATTTTTAACACGATCATATGAAAACTATAACATGAAAACAATGCTCCAGCGAACGGTCGTATACAAAGTAAGTCTGTAACAACCCCGACAAAAAAGCGGGTTTGAACTCCACATTGTCTGGAGGAAGAATAACCGGATACAAGTTTCTGGGGCACACATTAAACTGCCCAGTTGTGATGTTTTCCACAGAAGATAGATTAAAGAGTATGGTTGCATTATGCAACAATGAATGCCCCATCTGTTATACAATCAGGAGGAGGATCATAATGCTCCTGCAGATAATCCCCAACATATCATTGAGGAAGAACTGGAGGAGCGATTGTTCGGGTATTATACGAGTTGCAGTGGCCGCATTTCTGGCCGATTATGTGGAAGTAAACTTCGGTAGTGTCGTTGCAGTCATTGCATAGGATCCAAACCTGCAAATTGTACCAGCATCTTTAGATGTCTTACAAGGAAGTAACTAGTTCAAGACTCTAACGAGACACCTCTAGATAAGCAGGAAAGACCCGTTTTTCCCGGGTTTTCTAGGTTCATTTGCATGGAAGAGACGGAAGCAACAAAGAACTTTCATCTCAAAGATCAAACAAGCTTCTGGGAATGATAACAGCTAACAAGAATGGAAGATAGATATTGAGATGACTACTGTGGTGAATTCTAAGGCAGAACATCAGAACAAACTAAATGAATGAAACATGTAAAACCAAGTAAAAAAGGTTAGAGGTCAGACACCTTCTTGAACCGATAATCCTCGGGCATTATGGTTGCTTCTATCTGACAACAAACAGTTATTAACCAATCAGCATATAGAACCAATGTTAACGAGAAGCATACAACTCAACAGTGTGCGAGATAGACTTCAAACGATATGGTTAAAATTTAGAAAGCCCTACCTCCTCATCTATCCTCTTCCAGGTCTTAGACATATCAATCACTGACTTTGAGCATATGGGACAGCAATAACTAGAGGTAACGATCAAAACTTAGAAACCAATCTGGTACGTCAATCACTATACATAAACTTTATTCAGAAACTCACGGTGCTTACTTGTCACGCTTCACCATTTCATGGTAGCATTCACAATGCATAGTGTGCCCACATTTCATGACATTGGTTTCCTTTAATGAGTCAAATAGATACTGCAGAAACAGAACATGGAGATTACGTTAAAATAGGGTAATTAATATCCACGAAAAGATCGGGATTGCTCACAACACGAACCTCATAACAGATGGGGCAATGGTGACGCATAGAGTTCTCCACGCATGAGTGATTATTATGCAGGCTAATAGAATAGCAAGAGCCTATTCACATAAGAAGTTGTTAGCAGATAGAGAGTCTGCCATCAGGAGAAAGAAGGAAAACCTTGCAATTTATAGTGACAAAGTAGTAACTGCTACCAAACACAAACTTTCCATTAGTACAGAGGGAAAGAAGGGAAGAGATGGAGAGACATGCATCCATCAACACCTTTAGAAGCCTTAAGACTAAATGACACTGAAACTGATCACAATAAGAGGCACAACTCTTATAGATAACGAATGCATACCACACTTCCTGCAGTGGAAGTAATTCTCACGACCACCAACTCTGTTTTAGACCACAAAAGACACAGAGACTTTAAATTCTAAATAATATTCGCGGGATCAGAAACAGCACAACTAAGTCAAGATTTCACTAACCTACAAATTCCACAGTCATCACAATGGAACTGCCCTTTTTCAGTCTGCAGCAAGTTATACAGAAAATAACTTCAGTTACTAATATTAATCAAGGATGAAATACTGCATGAAAAGCCAAATCCGGACACTCATGCACAAAAAGAAAAGGAAGCAAACCACAGAAACAGCTAAGGAGGAACTTTTGAATACACCAATAAGAAGCATTTCAACTAAAGAAAGTGAAATTACATCATCATCATAGAATTTGCATACTTCACAAAAATACTCCCCCATATTGATCCCACAGTTTGTACAAACTTTAGCAACCTGGAAACAACCAAATTCATCAAGATATTAGAAAACAAGAAGAGTTATAAAACAGGTGTAGATAGAATTGTATTGCAAATCTAGAATGGTAAGTACCGGCTGCTCTGTGTCACAAACTGAACATACAACCTGAAAGATACAAATCCCAGGTGCTTCATCACTATAATTTTTAGAGCATGTTAACCTTAAGGAAGACTTGAATAACAAAAACGGAGGGAGGAGCTGAACATAACGTACTTGTGTAACATCACATCGATTGAGTTCGTGTATATCAGAGGGGTTTTTCAGCATGCTCTGATCAATGAAAACAACAGTAAGATAACAAGATAGCACATCAAATCAGGATCAACATAACGAGATCCTCTTGAGAGTAGTTCATAGAGACAAAATCAAGGACACGAAATGTTTCCCAACAGGCACCATTGGGGATCAATTCAAAAAAGAAAGTAAATGCCACCCAGACCAGAAAATGCCCGTAAAAGATTATATCTTTTTGCGGCTAAACAAATAGATCAGAGAAAGTTGACATGAAAGAAGGAACCATTACCGCAGCTTCATTGTGACAATGGCGACAAGAGAAGATCTCGTTGCAGCACGGAGCTCGGATTTTGCATCTTCTTCTGTAATGCTTGCATCTTTACAAACACGAAAAACCCAACAAAAAAAAAAACCAACAAAACACGGGTCAAATTCCACTCTCGAATCCATCAACCATGAACAAAAGAAGAAATGAAGAGAAAAATGAAAAAGTACCCATATCCCATCTTCCCAAAACCAAGTCGTTCGTTGGATGCTGCGACGGTTTCCATGAGCTTTGGGGGCAGGGAGATAGATTACGGACAGATAATGGAGACAAGAGAGCCCGAAAAAGGAAAGCCTAAGATATACGTAATAGAATGGGTTTCCTGATTTGGGAAAGATGAGATGGATTTGTCTGACTCACAAATTTGCCAAATCAAGTCTTCACATTATTGAAAGCAACCAACTTTCCATATCAGGCAATGAATTTTCTCACAGTACCCCAATATTCTAATGCAAAATTCATTGGAACCAAGCAGTGGTTCGAGCTTGAGCTGGAATATAAAATTCGGCGACAATTACCAATGGAGTGAGAAAGAGAGATAGAGAGGATAAGATGGGATGGATGGCAGAGGCAAATGGAGGATGACTTGTAAGGAAAGCGACAGGCGCCGTATTTGGGGCGAATTGGGTTTCACTGTCACCTAAAGCTGACGCGTAAAGATCATGAGTTGTTGTTGTGGGCCATTTCACAAACAGTTGCAACGCCCAATTCATTCCCCTCTTCTTTTACTTTCTTTCCAACTTGCCCTTAAAACAGAGGTGGAATCGTCCACTCCAAACATCCTTACACGCCGACCCAATAAAATTATAGAGAGGTAAATTACAGTTTAAGTTTACTCGGTTCTTTCTTTCCAACTTAGAATGACTGAACGATGCCGAAGAAAACTTCCAGAGATGATTAGAGTTTGGATCTGAGTTGTATTTTTGTACTTCTTCAAAATTCTGTGTATCTGGTGGACTCAGTTCGATTAGTCAGTTACTATTTTTTCAAATTGAATTTCAATGTTTTTAAAATATTTAAAATAGATAATTAGTTGATGAAAAATTTAACGAGATTAAGTGCCTGTTTAGATGAGCTATATTAGTAAAGCTTTTGTGATTAAACTTTTGTGAGTAGAGTTTTTCTAATAACTTTTTTAAAAAAGTTAGTTGACTATTTAACTGTCATTTTAAAAAGAATTTTTTAAAAAGAATTTCATTTAATAAATTGTTTGGCAACATAAAAATAAAAAACTTTTAATTTTAACTATATTTTTATTTTGTAATAAATATTATTTATGCATATAAATATTATTTAAAATATATTAAACAATATGCAAAGCACAGTATATTAATTATTATATAATTTTAAACCATATAAAACATAAATGAAAATATATCTAACCAAATGATATGTATGGATTATAACATAAGTAAAACTAATATCAAAAATAAATATTAAAACATATTTAAAAAGTCAAATAATATTAT
>JAOQMS010000180.1:53909700-53937317 GCA_027563885.1 Erythroxylum longipes
ATGAAAGATAATGTATTTTGATGAGAATTGAGGCTTAAATTTTTTTATTCTAACTCCCAAAATTTTAGAATATAAATGTAAGGGTTAATTAAAAAAAACCTCACTTTCATAATTTTTTAATTATAGTTCGAACTTTTAAAAGTAGTAATAAAATGTCTAAATTTTTAATTTTTTTAATTCTAATCTAACGTTAGTCTTACAATTATCTTTGTTGACGTGGCACTGCTACGTTTCAAACTTTGGTTACTTTTGTTCTTTTTGATTTATCCATGAGGTTTCTTCGCTGATTAACTAGTCTCAATTGCTTGTTCTTTGTATTGAGTTGCTACTATCTTTATGCAGTGGGCCAAAACCTTTGTCATTGCCATCAATTACTCACTATGCTGACTGACGAAGAACGGGGAGTTTATGTCACAGAAAATGGTCATCTTTAACTCAGTATCGCTTTATGGAAGCACCAATTCTGCACTTGGAACCATTGGTCGGTTACTTGAGTCATAGAGCACCTTCGCATTGAAGTCGTTGGGATTATATTGTCTAAGCTGGGAGGTGCAAGGGATGTCGTGATAGCCTCTGCAATGAGATCGTAAGTCTTCGCAACTTAGCTTATGAATTCAAGAAATTCAAGAGATACAGTAAGCTCTAAGCCATATTTCTAGATGATATATTAGTGGTTGTGGTTGAGAACAACAGATTTTGTTGTTGAGTCGTCTTGGATATTGCCGGAGGTTTGGCTGTATTACGTGGATTAGAGACGCCACTGGTGTTGATTGGATAAAGAAGCGTCATGTTGGTGCTTGTTTGTATTGCTACTGGAAACTAGGGCGTTTAGTGGTCGTTGTTATGAGTTGTTTTGGACTGGTGGGAGCAGTTACCACTAATCGGGTAAGAAGTGCAGCTGGAGGCTGTGGCTCGCCACACAGGAGAGACACAACTGAGCTTGAGCTTGCGACATGAGGAAGTGCCTGATTGAACTCTACTAGCATGCCATGATGAGATGCGAGCATGGCTGCTCCTCCATGTTGCAACTAGGTCTTCATTATAGTTGCACCTACCAACAGATGACGTTAACTGAGGCGGCTGGTTCCATGGGAATGCTAGATTTGGGTAGCGATCGGTCACTGACGATAGGCTACTCTATCATTCCTCATCGTTCCAATTTATTGTTTAGGGATTTAGGTTATAAATTGATACCGATAAGTGAGAGTGATTTCGTAACTCAGACAAAACTACGGATATAGGTTTTGTCGTTCAAAACGACGTAGTTTTAATTATCAGATTAACTTATACTAATTATGTTGATGTGTCTGATTAACGAGGACTTTGACACGTAGCAGTATCACGTCAACAAAGATAACGTTCAGATTAATATCGGGTTATAATTGAAAAAGTCAAAAAAACCTAAAATTTAGATATTTTATTACTATTTTTTAAATTTTGGGCTATATTGAAAAATTGACGCAAGTAGTTTTTTTAATGATTAACCATAAATATAATACAATAACTTTTAAGCATTTTTTTTACTCTTTAGATTGGTGAAAAATATAAAAGTCTAGGGGTAGTAACGAGCTAACTCATGGTCGGTTTCGCTAAAATAAAATTTTAAAATTAAAAAAGTAAAATAATATCTTTTTTTAATTGAGTTTGAGTTAGGCTGCTTAGGCCCAAGCCTACTTAAGACCTAACTTTGCTTAGAAAAATTGAATTTCGGATTAATTTGAATTTGATTTGGCCCATAATTAGTCCTTTAAAAATACCTGAATTTAGGCTCATGGGACAGTCACCCTTAAAAATAAACATATTTATTTCACCGTGAGAATGTGATTTAATTGACAAAATTACATATTATATGTTTATTAATTTAAAGTTTTTGTATTCAAATATGTGATTAAGAGGTTATTCACTGAATTAAATATATTATAATATATGAATTTATTTTGCTTTTTCACTAATGCATTTAAATGTATTGTTAGAAGGAACATTTTACTTTTAATTATATTTAATTACTTTATAATTGTTACCTTTTATAATTCATTTGACTGTATTTTTTACAATTTAAGTTATATGTCATCACCATCAATATCATTTTATTTACTAATAATATGCTTTTATTTAAAAACAAATTCGCTTCTCTTAACAACTCTTTTGATAAAATAAAACAATTCGGTAAATTGTAACGAGAATTCTTCTTTTAACTTATATTATCTTTTAATAAATAAATATTTTAAATTAATAAATTATATTTAAATAATAAACGTAATAAACTAATTAATTAAAAGATTGTCATTTATATCAAAATTAAAAGATTTAAACAAAATAATTGATAAATTAGGTTTTAAAAGTATAAAATGTAATTAAAACTTTTTAAAGATTTAACTTAAACATTTATTTTTTAATCCAACTCTTTTAGAAAATAAAATCAACATGATAATATCATAAATTACAAATAACTAGGGTTTGAAATCAACATACAAAATATATTTTAATTGAAATATAAGTTAGGTTAAAGTTTAATATTTTTTAGAAAATTTTGAAGTGAGTTTTGAATTAAAATTTATATTTTAGATTTAACTCAATTAATAAAAATAGCAAAGGCATACACCTTTTGAAAATAATCTTTCTATTAGTTAAAGGTAGGATCACATATTATTAGATCTTCTCAAACTTCGCACCTTAGCGAGATTTATATTAGATGTTGTTGTTATTGTTATTGTTGTTGTAGTGAAGGAATACACCTCTTTTTAAATTTAAGGCTTTACACAAATTCTATAATGTTTAAAATTTTCAAAAAAATTCCTTCAATTTTGAAAATATCTTACCTTAGATTTTAATTAAAAAACAATAACAAAATACATACAATATGATTATCATACTATATTAGTTAAATATCAATGGTATAGTAAGCCAACTCAAACTTTAAAATTGACCATAACTGATTAAAATTGA
This sequence comes from Erythroxylum longipes, assembly GCA_027563885.1. NCBI lineage: Eukaryota > Viridiplantae > Streptophyta > Magnoliopsida > Malpighiales > Erythroxylaceae > Erythroxylum > Erythroxylum longipes. The sequence continues at coordinate 53,912,647 of JAOQMS010000180.1, forward strand.
CTTATATTAATAATTATAACAAATATTAGTTTGAATCGAGTCAAGGATGTCAAATTTGGCTTGTTTTGGGCTGATTTTGACTGGGCTACAAATCTGGTAGGCTTGACCCATGACTTAACCTTGACTTTAAAAATTACATCATTTTTTACGTTTTTATTTTTAAAAAATATATGGTTAGCTTGTGGTTGGGCCAGATTACTGGCTACCCTAGCCCTCGATCTGGCTACTCCTGACCCGGCCCGACCCATTAATTTTCTTAAATTGAGCTTAATTAGTTCGATTCGAGTTTAAGAACTAAGTTGGATCCTCCCGAAAACAACATTTGAATGATTTATATATGATGTTCATATTGTGTTTGTTTCATTATTATTTTTTAATCGAAATCTAATTTTTTTTCTAAATATTAAAAACTATGAAATTTTGTAAAGAATTTCAAAGATTATTTCTTAAGTTTATAATCTACGGGAAAAAAATCTGTTTTCTAATCATTTATTTAGTGAATAAAACCAATTAAAATGTCTAAAATTAATAAATAATATAGTTTTATTAAATATAAAATCTAATTGGATTTTGGGCTGCTCATTTAAAAGAAAGGATTGGATTAAAGTCCAGTCGAGATTCGGATATTGTTATTCCTACACGAAACCCCAAAAGCTGTACCCAAACCCGGGAAGCCTCCAATCGGGCGGGAAATCACAAGGCGGGAATCTGATTCAAGAATTCACAGCCGTCCGATCACAGCTATTTCAATCTAACGGACACTAAGAATTAGTGAACATGTATTTCCCGTATATATAATAAAGAGCCCGAAAAATCGTACATTACTTTCTCCCAATTTAAACCTTTTTTTTTTGGTGAAACCCTCAATCGGAGACGAGCGAATTCGGAGCTCCGAATTTCTCCATGGCCAAGGCTTCGAAGCAGCAGACGTCGTCGTCCGACGAAGCGATGTCCAATGGCTCCAGTTCGTCGGAGGAGGAGCGCGTTAACGAACAGATCAGCGAGGATGACGAGGAGGAGCTTGAGGCGGTTGCTCGTTCTGCTGAATCCGACGACGACGAAGCTGCTGACGCCGGAGATGAAAACGGTCATAACGCCGACGGAGACGACGCAGATGAGGTAAGTTGCTCGGAGTTAAACAATTTATTGACGGTTTTGTTCTGAAAATGGGGATCTGTGTAGGTTTTAGTTGGATAGCTTTAGGGTTTGGGTTGGGTTTAGCGTTTGTTTGGTTGTTGATGTAGACAATATCGATAGTTCTGGCTTTGGGAATTGATTTTACCGTAAGGAATGAATTGCTGTGTTGAGTTTTTCACTTGTGGATGAAAAAATAATGTCAGTAAGGAAGGTACTCGCAAGTTTTTTTTAAAAAGAGAATTGAAGAAAGAGAAGAACAACGGCAAGTTTGGAATTTATAGTTAGGCTTTTGCTGTGGACGTGCTTAAAAATTTTCTACATCTTTTTGGTTTATGTGAGTTTTTGTAGTATTTTGGGTTCCTTCTCTGAATATATGATTCGGCTTGTAAGTATGATCACATATGCAATTGTGTTAGTTTTGAAAATCTTGAAATTTTATTGTTAAGTCTGTTTGCGCGTTGTGCCAACGTTCTCTTGGCCATTTATGTTGCAGGACGAAGATAACAATGGCGTTAGCAAGCGAGAAAAGGAAAGGCTCAAAGAAATGCAGAAATTGAAGAAGCAAAAGATTCAGGAGATATTAGATGCCCAGAATGCTGCCATAGATGCTGATATGGTACGTCTGTTTTAGAAAACTTTTCATTACTAATCTGTCTATATTGACTTGAAAACGTAATGCAGATAATTGTCTGTTAGTTTATTGATGTTGAGTTTGATGACAGAATAATCGAGGGAAGGGGCGCTTGAAATATTTACTTCAGCAGACAGAGTTGTTTGCTCACTTTGCTAAACCTGAACATTCAACATCCCAAAAGAAAGGCAAGGGAAGGTATAACTCGACTTCAATGTTTTGAAGAGCATTCTGCTTATTAACTTCTTTTTTCCTCTGGATATGTTATTTGGTTTGCTCAGTTTAATGCATTTTTCTCAGTAAAACTAAGAGCAAGGGATTAATAATTTGATTTCAATAACGCTGTACTTGTAGTAACTTTATGTATGTGCATACCAAATTCAGAATGCAAATTAAATCGTACTATGATGTTGCCATAATTGAATGATATGGTTTTTGAAGAACGACATTGTGTTAAAACATTTGGAAGGGTAGGACTTGATTTCAGCTCAAACATAGGGAAAGGGATTTTTGAAGTCAATTCTCTCTCTCTTTTTTTTTTGGGTAGTGGTTGGTTTGGAATTTGGATACTGGATGGTGGCTATATATTTAGTCTAATTAAGTCAAATATGCCTTAGTTTCTCAAAATCCATTTATACAGACTTTAAAATGAATCTTTTGCCAATGTAGGGGTCGGCATGCATCAAAATTAACTGAAGAAGAAGAAGATGAAGAATACCTGAAGGAGGAAGAAGATGCTTTAACTGGGACAGGAAACACTCGGCTGGTGACACAACCCTCATGTAATTCTTTTGCTTTTACCATCTGGAATGTTTTTGTCGATGTCCCTCTTCTTGTTGGGGATAACTTTGTAAAATTTTAGTTATAGATATCTCCTACTGGTTCCAATGTTCTGGCATGTTGAGGCAAATGCTGTTGCAGCAATGACTCTCCTCGTTCTTACTTTGCCTTTAAGGCAGCTTGCATATACTGCAGCATGAGCTGCGTTGCCTTGGATCAATCTGTTGTAATCAATTAAACTAAGTAGCTTCTTGTTTTAATTTCTTTTAGACTTCAAAGAAGCCAGAACTTGTATTTTATCATTGTTTCTGTTCCTGTTAAGGTCTTGTACAGTGATGTATTATTCTGTTTCTACTTCTGTAGGCATTCAGGGTAAGATGAGGGATTATCAGCTTGCTGGTTTGAATTGGCTTATAAGGCTTTACGAGAATGGGATAAATGGAATCCTTGCAGATGAAATGGTATGTATTAAAGTCTTAGAAATTGGCTCTTATATTTTCATCTGACCCCATTTGGCGCTGCAGTGCATGCTTGTTCTGATCATGGTTTATGTATATTTGTACGTCAAGAAATAATTGGTTATTAATTATTGTTTTTACTTCCAGGGGCTGGGTAAAACTTTACAAACTATCTCATTATTAGGCTACTTGCACGAATTTAGAGGAATCACTGGGCCTCATATGGTAGTTGCTCCAAAATCTACCCTTGGTAATTGGATGAACGAGATTCGTCGTTTTTGTCCAGTTTTGCGTGCTGTAAAGTTTCTTGGTAATCCTGATGAAAGGGTAAGTTGCTTAATTCTGTTTCCATATGTATTGAATTTTAATTGGTTTTGGCGCTGACTTTCATGCTCTCATGATTTGGTGGTCGGGGAAAAAAAAGGAAAATAATTATTTTATATTGTCCTTAATTAAATTTTCCTTCATTGCAGAGACATATCCGTGAGGAATTACTTGTTGCAGGCAAGTTTGATGTATGTGTTACAAGCTTTGAAATGGCCATTAAAGAGAAGTCTGCATTACGTCGATTTAGCTGGCGCTATATTATTATTGATGAAGCCCACCGAATCAAGAATGAAAATTCCCTCCTTTCTAAAACAATGAGACTTTACAACACTAATTACCGGCTCCTGATCACAGGAACTCCACTTCAGGTATGTTTGTCTAGTTGATATTTGTAATACCTGTAAGATAGTATCTTTTCTTTTGACATGAAAATGATGTAGCTTAAGATTCTTATGGTGGATATATGGAACTCAAAAAGGGTGCATGAAGTGTTAGGTTGATGTAGGCTGAAATGATGTTGCTTTGTGTTTTTGCCTTTTCTGATTGCATATTAAAACTATCGTTGCAGCCTACATCATGTTGCTTTGTGTTTGTGCTTCTTCTGATTGCATATGAAAACAATTGTTGCTGAATATATTCTTACAATGTTTTGATCTGCAGAACAATCTTCATGAACTCTGGGCTCTTCTTAACTTTCTATTGCCTGAGATTTTTAGCTCGGCTGAGACTTTTGATGAATGGTTTCAAATTTCTGGTGAGAATGACCAGCAAGAGGTGGTTCAACAATTACATAAGGTAGGCTCGCCATCCTATAAGTGATTAATGATTCACTTGCTTTACCTTATTGATTAACTCTATGACTTGTGCATTTTAAGGTCCTTCGGCCATTTCTCCTTCGAAGATTGAAGTCAGATGTAGAGAAAGGTTTGCCTCCAAAGAAAGAAACTATACTGAAGGTGGGTATGTCCCAGATGCAAAAACATTATTATAGGGCACTACTGCAGAAAGATCTTGAAGTTGTAAATGCTGGTGGAGAGCGCAAGCGCCTCCTCAACATAGCAATGCAGCTACGTAAATGCTGTAATCATCCTTATCTTTTCCAAGGTGCTGAGCCTGGTCCTCCTTATACTACTGGTGATCATCTGATCACCAATGCTGGTAAGGTTCTTTATTTGATAGATATGGCTGCATTTCCTGTGTGATTACATATCCTAGAGTAATTTGGTAATTCATTTTCTCAGGAAAGATGGTTCTGTTGGACAAATTGCTTCCCAAGCTGAAAGATCGTGATTCTAGGGTACTAATATTTTCGCAGGTTGGTTCTGAACTCTAGGATGACTGACTTCTGCTCTTATAATCTATGTATACAATATATGAAGAAGTATACTGTTATGGTCATCCTTGTGCAATGCTTGTAATTTCTCTCTTGCTGTTTACACTTATATGATTTTCTTGTACCTTTGTAATCATGAATTTGATTTTGGAATGTAGATGACGAGGTTGCTTGACATTCTTGAAGATTACTTGATGTTTCGTGGATATCAATATTGTCGGATTGATGGAAACACTGGTGGGGAAGATCGCGATGCTTCTATTGAGGCCTTTAACAAGCCAGGAAGTGAGAAATTTGTCTTCTTACTCTCGACTAGAGCTGGCGGACTTGGTATTAATCTTGCTACTGCAGATGTTGTTATACTGTATGACAGTGACTGGTAATCTCTTGTCTCTAATTTGTTTTTGTGGTTTCTTTTCTTCATTGCATTTTTTGGTTTTCTTGACATGGTTTGCTTTTGTTCCAGGAATCCACAAGTTGATTTGCAAGCACAGGATCGTGCTCATAGAATTGGCCAGAAAAAAGAAGTTCAAGTGTTTCGATTTTGCACAGAGGTTTAGATATTGTTCATCTCCTTTCCTAGAAGCTGAGTAATACTTATGTGGTCTCTCATTATTATTTATTGTGTATCACAGTATACCATTGAGGAAAAAGTGATTGAGAGAGCTTATAAAAAGCTTGCACTTGATGCTTTGGTCATTCAACAAGGTCGACTTGCAGAGCAGAAAGGTAATGGCATTGCTATTTTAAATTTTCTGACATTTGCTTTTAGATGTATGCCTGAAAAACAATGTCTTTTTTTCACCATGCAGCTGTCAACAAAGATGAGCTGCTTCAAATGGTAAGATTTGGTGCTGAAATGGTTTTCAGCTCGAAGGATAGTACAATTACGGATGAAGATATTGACAGAATCATTGCCAAAGGAGAAGAGGCAACAGCTGAGCTTGATGCTAAGATGAAGAAATTTACGGAAGATGCAATAAAATTTAAAATGGATGAAAGTATGTGAATCCAACAAGTTTGCTCTTCCTCTAGTTTATCTTGTCTTTTACATGAACACAGTTGTAGCACACCTGTAATTTTGTTCTACTCTATTCAAGGGTTAAATATAAGGTGCTCATATTAGTTTTTTTTCTCTTTTTACAGCTGCTGAATTATATGATTTTGATGATGATAAGGTAGAAGCAGTTGTTTCCTTTTTTTCTTCTTTTCCATTTTAGAAATTTCTATTTAATCTAATTTTACATAGATTCTTATTTCAACAGTGTTTCTTTCTTGGGGTTACCTTTTTCTATACTAACAGTTTTTTTCTTATATTTTGATCTCTTATTGAAGGATGAAAACAAGTTTGACTTTAAGAAGATTGTGAGTGAAAATTGGATTGAGCCACCAAAGAGAGAGCGAAAGCGCAAGTACTTCCATAGCTCCTTGTCTTCTGCTTGAATCTTATGCTTTAAGTTTTGATTTATGACTTTCAGAATGATAATGGAGGTCTCTATTTGCTGAAATTTTATTTGGACAGTTACTCGGAATCTGAATACTTCAAACAAACTATGCGCCAAGGTGGTCCGGCAAAACCAAAAGAGCCTCGAATTCCCCGCATGCCACAATTGTAAGCACAGCCATACACGAAATGATCTCAGTTTGAGTTCTCAAAGATGTTTAAAATGTTTTTTCCTGTTTTCAGACATGATTTCCAGTTTTTCAACACTCAAAGGCTAAGTGAATTGTATGAAAAAGAAGTGCGATATCTCATGGTGGGTATTAAATTTATTGTAATTTTCAGTAATTCAATCATGTGTATGATTTTAAGATAATTTTTTGTTGCTTATTTGTTCAATTAAATATTTCAGCAAACACATCAAAAAAATCAGTTGAAAGACTCAATTGATGTGGATGAACCTGAAGGTATATGAATTTCTCAATTGGTAATTGCGAATGCCTTGAAACATGTTATTGATTGATTGTTGATTGTTTAGATGGCGGAGATCCATTGACTGCTGAAGAACTGGAGGAAAAGGAGCGACTGTTGGAGGAGGTGAGTGTCAAGTTGGTGCAGAGAGTATCACCTTGAGAGGCTATTTAATTACACTTGGTTGTGTAAATGCAGGGATTTTCTTCATGGAGTAGAAGAGACTTCAATACTTTTATTAGGGCTTGTGAAAAGTATGGCCGGAATGACATTAGAAGTATTGCTGCCGAAATGGAAGGCAAAACTGAGGAGGAGGTTGAAAGATATGCTAAAGTTTTCAAAGATCGCTACAAGGAGTTGAATGGTGAGCTGATTTTGGACTTTTCCAGTGCTAAATTGGATTGAGCTTTCTTTATCATTCAAAAAAAGTACAGTATTTTTTAGTGCCAATTTCGAGATTTTTCTGGTTAAACTTGAGCTTAGTACCTGTTAATCTGTGGTCATAATCATGTATTGCAACTGCTAGGGCTCCTTGTATTGCATTTATTTAGCTTGAACTACAAGCTTTTCTAATTTATTGGAGGTCGAAAAAAATTGATTCCTTCTAGTTATGGCATCCTTGCAGATTATGACAGGATCATCAAGAATATTGAAAGAGGGGAAGCAAGGATTTCTCGTAAAGATGAGATCATGAAAGCCATTGGGAAGAAGTTGGATCGTTACAAGAACCCATGGCTTGAATTGAAGATCCAGTATGGTCAAAACAAGGGGAAATTGTACAATGAAGAATGTGATCGATTCATGGTATTTTTTCTTTTCTTTTCTTTTTTGGAAACACTCAATTCTGTGTTTCATATTGTGATAATGATTTGGACTCCCTTGTACAGATTTGCATGATTCACAAGCTTGGGTATGGCAATTGGGATGAGCTTAAGGCAGCATTCCGTACATCACCCATGTTTCGCTTTGATTGGTTTGTGAAGTCCCGCACAACTCAAGAACTTGCAAGGAGATGTGATACTCTTATTCGGTTGGTTGAGAAAGAAAACCAAGAATATGATGAGAGGGAGAGACAAGCTCGTAAGGAGAAGAAGCTTGCTAAGGTTGTTATGTTTTCCCTCGCAAAACCTCTCTCTCTATGCATTTGTTAATGCCATATTTGGCTTTGGATTATCGGTACCATGATGAGAATCTGCACTCAACTACCTATCATTTTCATTTATGTTTCAGAACATGACACCTTCTAAGCGATCGATGGGAAAGCAAACCGAGAGCCCTAATTTGCTTAAGAAGCGGAAGCAATTATCGATGGATGATTATGTGAGCTCAGTGAGTTATCTTACTGCTAAACATTGGCTTGTAGATAACTGAAGTATTCTGTATGGCGACAAATGACTGAACCTGATGATTTGATTTTCCTTTTGCAGGGAAAAAGAAGGAAGTAATGGAAGTTAAACCCTAAGATTTTTAGATAGGGTTAAAAATCAATGATTATTCTCCTCCCTAGTGATTAGTTTGTGGATCCTTTTTATCCTGGTAACCACCACTGGCTTCACAACTTCGTGATTGTCCCCTTGGAGGCTAAGTAGCTAAGCTAAGATTATAGGCAAAAAAGACTGTTTTCTTCTTATCTGAATAAGAAGAAAATCATTCGAGACTTTGTAACAATTATTATATGTCAATACTATCAACGGCTTTTCTATCTTCTTCTGTGACATGCTACTCGTTAAAATTACATGGCTAAGCATGAAATATTGTAGCATACAGATGGGAAGAACAATTAATCTCCGGAGGTATGGGAATAAAATTGTCAAAGTGGTAGATCAAAGATTTGGAAGAATTCGGATAAAGGATGAAGGAGAAATATACACAGGTAAGTAGGAAAATTTGATTATATCGCAAAGCAAAAGTACTGAAATTCTTGAGTTGGGTAGGACATGAAACCTTTTAAGCCCTGAGCTAAGAGTGCGTTAGGACTTCCGGACATCTCTGAAAGATTAGCCTAAACTTGATGAACCCTCCTTGGAGTTTGGAGTATATCGACATAGGAAGGATGTTTTATTTGATTAGTTAATTTTGAGTGAAATGATCCACTCTTGAGACTCAGAAAATTCGGGGTGAAATCATTATGGAGCTTGAATCAGGACATGGTTGGAAATTATACAAATATACACACACTAAAAAAGTAAAGAAGGGGGATTAGATTACACAGCAATATTTATTTATAATACGATAAATACACAACAGGAACAGAACAAATATGATGAAAACTTTGTGTATAAGCCGAAACATGACTGACTGACTCAAATCCCATACACAAAAGACCGTATTGAAGAAGTTCAAGCTGCTAACACCAAACCCACTTACTAACTTCCCCAAATAATACACCATTTGGACAACTTTTAACTCTTTTTTCAATTTTTTTTTTAAAAATCTTCTCACAGACTTCCTGTAACTCATTACATATTCTAACCAAATAATACCCTTCTCCTCAACTCAATCCTCCTTTGAACTCTCTTTCCTTCTTTCTCAATCTGTCTATGTCAATGCTGGATTACAGAAAGTCTTATTTCCCTTTGATCCAAGACATTTTATAGGATGGTGCATCTGCAACTTCTCTTTCTTCCTCCTGACTCTCAGAAACATACCAAATGTATTTCCTACAAGATCAAAGGGCACATAAAGCTAACTTCTTTTTGGTGTTGATTTACTCGTTCATACCGTCGAAGCTTCCCGTTGCGTTTGCTCTCTTTTTCTCTCTCAAATTCTCGCCCCATACTTTTGCCTCTGCCACTGCACGCTCCCTATCTAAATCACGGTTCCTTGTTCTGCTTCCATTTACAGGACTTTCTCGTTGTCCGTCCGATTGCTCCGAGTGGCCGAGCCCCCACTTCCTCCCAGATCCTCCACCAGTCTCATTTCTTACTAGTTCTGTGCCACTGCTCAATTCCCGTTTTCTGTAATCAGGTGAATTTTTGTAAGTAGAAGGGGAGCCATGTCTTCCATCTGGACTATCTACACCATCTACCATATTCCTCCGTTCATCCCTGCTCCTAGGAGTAGACGGTCCAATCCTGTTACTCTGATTTGGGTCGTAGGTTTGAGAAGCCAGATATGTGAGTGCAGTCACCACATCCCCAATTAGAGGCCTTGTAGCAGCTTGCTCTTGTAAACACATTGCTGCAACTGCAAGCGCTTGATATAATCCTCGCATTGGATAATGGCCTTGAAGTAGTGGGTCAGCCATTTTTGGGAACTTTCTTCGATCTTTGAAAAGTGGCCTTGCCTGAAAACCATTTAGAGAGAAAAATGATAGACACCTTTTTCTATTTAATGCTAAAGGAAAATGTTATTCTTCATGCTATGTTTTGTAAATAGACAAGAAAAGGACAATGATTGAAGAGCTTCACATACTGTAGAACATGAAAAACACCTACCCAAGCGACAAGATTATGCTCTCCATGAGTTCGTGCATTGTCAATTGCTTTTCTCCCAGTGATAAGCTCCAGAAAGACGACTCCAAAACTATAAACATCAGACTTAAGAGTAAGCTGGCCAGTCATAGCATACTCTGGAGCACAGTAACCATAGGTTCCCATAACGCGAGTTGAGACGTGAGTTTTGTCACCAACAGGTCCGAGCTTTGCAAGTCCGAAATCGGATAATTTGGGGTGATAACCTTCACCAAGAAGGATGTTAGAAGACTTTAAATCCCGATAAATAACCGGGGGATTAGCTTTGTCGTGCAAGTATTCCAACCCCTTAGCTGCACCAGCTGCAATCTTCATCCTTGTGTTCCAGTCCAGAGGTTCTCTGTCTGGTGGAAGATCTGAAAACAAGACAAAAAAAACATTCACAAGTGTTCAACAAAACGAATCAAACAGAATTGGTTAAAAGAACTTAACATACAACTGAATCGATGTAGTTTTACACAATTCTGCATTTCAACTTGTGACAGTAATGGTACCAAATATCAGCAACAGATATTCAAAATCCTTAGCTATTTTTATGAGCATATATAAGGAAGGAACACGGTATTATGCCAACTAATGGTAGATTTGTTAACTAGAGCAACTGTTGCAATTTAATTACCAGACTTAAGCGAGACTATTCTACCACCTCGATTCTCATGAATAACAGCAAGAAACATCTTTTTGCATTCTGTTCAAAGTTGAGACAATTTCTTGAACCCCTGATGACATTAGTTATCTACTTATCCTTTCCAGAATGACTTACACTCATTTGTTGCATCGTCAACACATTTTAAATTTAATCAACTCCAGAATGCAATACTACCTTCTTGTCAACACATTCATCAATCAATCTACTATCAGTTTTACTCTCTGAAAAGCACCAAAGCTCCTCCTTATATGCATAAACTTCCAAGGAGTGCCTTTGATAGCCAGGGTAATATATGACATGATATGTTATCTAGTTGCATATTCCAAGGATTTATAATCATTCTTCTTGACAAACACAATGCCCAAACAATGGTCTAACAAGCTTCCTTCAAATACATAACAAGGACAATTAATTTGAAAACCCTCCATAATATGCTAGCCATAATAGTGCCTGCAAGTCATGTATCGGGTATAATTATACAGAAGTTATATCCACTCTTATGTGGCCACAATCATATAAACCATCAAACAGGAGATATTATTAGAAGAATCAATAAGGTACCAGAGTTCCCACCAAAGAAGGATATATTTAGGGTGAACAATAGTCCAAAACAAGGGAATATCCTTTCCATAATAAGCACTTATGTCATCTCTTACTATTTGATTTCTTGTAGGCAATCCTTTGGCATGCCATAAACTATTCAATAGCAGTGTATAATAAAGTTTGGAACATTTCATCATTTTTGTGGGATACAAATCTGGGAACAATAAAACTGGTATCAGGATACTGAACTCAATTCTAACTAGTGGAACTACAAAAACAACCAAAATCCTTTTCTCCACCTCTAAGCTGGTAGCTGCATTTGCTTTACATTATCCAGGAAAAATTGCCTAAATCAACAGTCAAGGTCCAAAAGTTCTAACTAGCACCAGCTCATCATCATATTCAACTGCAACAAATACTTCACAAAATCGAAACCTAATAATGTTACGTCTTACCGGTAATATTATGAGAATGATTATGCTATATCTTACTGCTGGTATTGAGCCAAACTAATCTTTTATAATGCCATTACATTAACTATTGCTGATCTTCCCCTTATACTCCCTCCTCAACCCCTCTAATGCCTTTCATTTGCATCAAACACCTCTCTCATTCAACCTCTCTCATGGAGAGGACACAAAACTACAAGCAACACTAACGACTTATTTCAACATGAACTTAAAATCTTGATTATAAGCTTAAACTTCCCGATCATTAATTTCAGCATCTCATAGTTACCTCCCAGCACAATCCATATCCATGCTTTGTAACATGCTACTTCTAAAATCAAGAAGTATAGCTGGTCATTTACTATTTACAGTTAGAGAATGCAAAAATTACATAAGATTGCTCCATAATCTTAATTCATAAATGAATTTTCCTTTATGAAATAAAATTTCACAACTGCCACAGATATCAAAAAGATTTTTTTAAAAAAAGATAACCTTGCAAAGTTTTGAAGTATCATAATCTTGGAGGTCGAATTTTCAACCCACAATCTAGACCAGAGAGGAAAGATGATCATGAAATAGCGAAGACACAACCTTGCAACCAACAAAGGTGCATGATGAAGTCCTTGTTTTCTAAAAGAATCTAACCTTCTAACTCACTGCTTTAGACTACTACATAGACATACACACGTTTTCGAAAGTATCAAGTTATCAATTAAGCACACAAATGCACGATATTCACATGCATGCTGAGATAAAAAGGAACCATGTTAATGAGCATGAAGTCAGGCTTAGCCAGGCCCATGCTTTTTCTTCAAAAATATATGAATAGAACATATAATTATGCAGACTTTAGCAAAAGTAGATAACTTGTCAGTAAGAGAAGAATCATAAGCCTTTATATGAGTTCATAACAAAGTGACACTCCAGAGTGATGCATTATGACATCATTTTGAATCTTGTAGCACTAAGGTCTAGTATTTAGCATGCACAATAGTACAAGAGGCAGCAAAAGCTAACCATGTAAATGATCCTCCAATGACCCCAATGGCATAAACTCATAGACAAGAAGGCGTTGATCTCCATCGGCACAATATCCAATCAAGTTAACAAGGTTTGGATGGTGCAGCAGGCTGAGCATTAGAACCTCTACAAGAAATTCTCTATTTCCTTGTAGGCCATTCCGGTCAAGCTGTTTTACAGCAACTACCTGCAAACACAGTCTCATCCATAGCAAACTATCATTAAAAAGGAATTTCAACTCAGAAGGTGCATGGTTTAGTTTTGATACAGTTGATAAACATGTAAAAAGTACCAAGTGATTAATATTGAAAATTAGTTTCAGATTCATGGATGAATGCACACAATAGAAAATTCATTCAGTTAGATAGAACTTACCTGTCCGGTACTCTCCAAGCGACCTTTGTAAACACGTCCAAACCCCCCTTCACCTAACAGGCAATCTTGTCTAAAGTTCTTTGTTGCTGCAGCTAGCTCCCGAAATGTAAATGTTTGTGCTGCAATATTAGCTGTTGATCCATCTTTAGGTATTGATGACTCCTTCTTGGGATCAGAACCACTTCGAGATTTCGACTTGTCTGAATAAGTAAAAGAGTTTGATGATATAGACATGGGCAAAATAAATAATGATGTATTCCTAAAGATTACAAAATTATCAGCACCCAAAAATTTTGAAAAAACTGCATAGAAGCAGCAGAACGTAAACATGTTTCAGAACTATTACAACTTTCATTGGTCATAGCTCCTTAAAGGACCTTAAATTGTAGAGAATATGACAAATGTGCAAATGATGCTACATCACTGAGTCATTATACATTTCTCCGCATTCTAAAGTGAGCCATTTCAGAAAACAATACAATTTTGACTGAAAAGAATCTCCACATCACACTGTTCATAGAAAACCTAAACCCCGTCGAGAAAATTTTAATGTAGCCATATGAAATGTAATAATCAGCAAACTAGTTCACCCAAAAACGATGAGCAGATCTCCAAACTGATACTTGGCAAGAGACCAATCAGCAAAAGAACACAAACACTAACGAAATCAACAACTAGCAACCCATCAAATAAGAACTAAAAGGTAAGCTAAAACCCTCAAACTTCATAATGAACCCAGATCAAAGAGGCAGAGAAAATAGAACATACCAGCAATCCTGTACTGATATACTCACAAAGAAAACCCAAAATTCAACACAAAGAGCAATCAATCACACAATCAAAAAGAGGAGAAACATAAAAAGATCCCCAAAAATCATTCACCAAGAATTATTATGAGAAAAAAAGAAAAAGGAAACTTACCAGAGTTAACTCTCCCAACATGGTGTGACTGAGCAACAGAACCTTCTTTCACCGAATCCTTCTTGGCCACCTCTTTAACAACTCCACCACTACCACTACCCTCCTTGTTTGATGATCCAAAACAAGGAAAGCACCCACCCATATCAAATCCAACCAAATCAAAGCCGACCCACAAGCCTCAAACTTTACTGCAATAATCGAAAAAAAAAAAACCCACCCAACCCCAGGAAAAAAAATAAGCTTATAATTGCAAAAGTTTGAAACTTTATCAATCACCCATCCAAAGGAAAAGCAAAAAAAAGAAGAAAAATTTACTGATACAATTCACTATCAAGTGACTCACTTTACTTTCTCCTTTAGCTTTCCCTCTCCACACTTTCTCTCTCTAGGATCTTTAGTGGCCATTGAAGGGAAAGATCGAGAGACTGACCACCAAAGATTAGATCAACAAATCAAAGAAACTGATGTGGTGGAAGCAAAGCAACAAAGAGAAGCTAAAGGAAAATTTAATCATACAAAGAGAGAAGAAAAGTGTTCAACACATAAGAACTTTTAATCAAATAAACATAATAAAATTACAAGTAAATCGAATTCAAATCAAGATAAAAATTTGTGGTCAAAACTCAAACCCCAAATAATTAAATTTACACAAAATCCTTCCTTTCAAACGAAATCTAATACAATCTACGTATGTATATATACCAAATCCCCACTAATTAATTAAGACGAAAAGACTATTAAAGAACATACCTTTGAAAAAAACAATCTCAAAACATTCACTTATTCACCCCTCAAAAAGTGAAAAATTACGGTCTTATGGTAACTATCATCATCACGGTCGGAAGTGGGACCCACTCCCCTCTAAGAGATGTCCTTCCACACACTTGTGAAGGACATTCTCAACACATGTTTAAATATTTCGTAATGTTTTGAAAATTTTAAGGTTAATTGTTAAAAATAACTCAAATCTTTGTCAATTTTTTTAAAAAGCTATAATAAAATACTTAATTTTTTATTTTTTATTTTTGCTTAAACTTTAAAAAGTAACAATAAAATATTTTAACTTTCAATTTTTTTAGATTTTAGTCCGACATTAATATTTCTATTAAGTTTAGTAACGTGCTTTACAACGTGTTTCAGAAACCTTAACTATTAATACAAGTCAGCCAAAATTAGCACATTAAATAAAAATTAATGAAATGACGCCGTTGTTTAAAAATGACTTAAATTAGATTACGCAACCCTGACTACCTTATTCTTTAATTTCAGTTTTTTCTTTATTTTTAGTTTATTCTCTCGACGTCCTCATACTAAATGATCAAAAGAACGAACTAAAAACTGAGAACTCATTAGTGCATCATGTTGTAATGTGAGAGTAATTTGAGGCTTGGAAAGAACAAATAGAAACAAATGATTGAGGACATCAAGAGAACAACAGATAAAGTCAGGTTATAATTGTAAAAAATTAAAAATTTAAGCATTTTATTGTCACTTTTTAAAGTTTGGACTATAATTGAAAAAATTTGAAAATTTGAGCATTTTGTTGTTATTTTTTTAAATTCGGACTATAATTGAAAATTTGACGAAAGTTTGAACTTTTTTTAATAATTGACCCAGAATCATATATAATACGATATGAGGTTTAATTAATATTATATTGTTATAAAATTAGTTAAAGATCAAGTAAAATTGAAGAATTTCAAATATAATTAAAAGAGATTGTTTTTAATTTAAATTTTAATTAAAAATTATTAAATAAAAATTTATTTATTTATTTTTATTTATACAAATGAATTAGCATATAAAAATTTACTGATTAATTAATTTTTAATAAATAGTAAAATAAATCAAACAAAAATTAAAAATTAAACTGAAATATTGATTAATTTAAGTTTTTACGATTAAGCGGATAGATTTTAATCATAAATATTTGTATGAAAAGGCAGGCTTGAACCACTCACGGGGTTAGAGCTGTAATTTCAACGACAACCAGTGCCAAGTAGTTTTCTTTTTTTTTTGGCCCCTAGCGAGGTGGCTTATTATATGTCCCTTGGATTCTATTCATGACGTCACGGTGATTGATCCAACGTCTGAGAAATGTTTTCATTTCCCTTTTTTTCCTAAAAATGTTCCCATTTAGGTATATTATATAATATATAAAAGTATAACGAATTTAAAATTAGTAATTTTTATCATAATGTTCAAATTTTAATTATAAGCAAATTTTAAAAAATTAAACAATTAATCTCTTTTAATTTTTTATTGATTTGACAGATAGCAACTAATAAATTATATGAATAGTAATTATTTAAATTATGTAATTTTTATTTATTAATATGATCTTAAAATTTTACGTAATATTAATAATTATATATTTATAATGTATATTTATAAATATTGTAATTCACTTAATTTGTCAATTATGTCAACAAAATATTAATATAGACCGTCGTCGCCATCGTCAACATGCACTCGAATTTTTATTGAGATGCTAAGTCTAAGAAAATTCGAAAGTATATAATTTTACCCTTATTTAATAGATGGACTATTTTCAATAAGCCCACATGTAGCGTGTCATGAAGATACTATAAAATTAAAAATGAATGCGCATATATATTATCATCATTCATCATTACACTTAATATGAGTCTCGCATCAAAGCGAAGTTTAAAGAGACCTGATAGTACGTAGCCTTATCCTTAAAGAGTAAAGAGACTGTTTTCCAATAGTGAATATGAAAAAGTAATGCAAATTATAAAGTATGTGCATATATATGCTAAAGAAAAATAATAAAGTAAAATAATTAAAAAAATTAATACAACTATAAATTTAAATTAAATACGAAAATACAAAAAAAATAAAAAACTTGATGGTTGATAGTTCATCGTCTCGTAAATAAATGAAAATGATATATGAAATTTTGACTTTGTGGACCAAAAGACAAGCATTTAATTAAAAAAACCATTTAGTTGCTTTCCGTAACTTAGGAAATAATTAATAAAGAAGTTGTTTTTTAGTCAATGGTGCTAGTTTCCTCGTAAACCTATGAGTGAGGTTTCAGTGAATTATGAGATTGTTAGTTGACTTATAATAATTATATATTTTAGATTGAAATTTTGATTTATGCATTATATTATTAGCATTGGGTTACTTTTTATGGATGTTTTAAAAATCGGGTCGAAAGTTAAATCGGTAAGATAATAAATTTAAGATTTAAAATATTCAATCGGTATTAAACCTTTCTCCTTATCATCGAAGAATTTGAAACTTAATTGAAAAAAATGATTATTAAATAATAAATAAATAAAAATTAATTGATTTATTTTTAATAACAATAATTGTTAAAGTAAATCGAACTGGAAAATTAAAAACTGAACCAAAAAGTTAGACGATTCAAGATTTTTATGGTTGAATTGGCCGAACAATTTTTTAGTCATTATTTTTCATTAATGTGTTGAAGCTAGTTGAATAAGTCAAACAATTTGACTACAATGAAGAGGGAAATTTTGAATTTATATGAATGTTTGACCAAATGAGGCAATGTAATTAAACAAATAAAATAGTTATAATTATAATATAATTAAAAAGAAAAAATGTTAGATTCGGTTGACTATGATCACTAATATTAAATTATTAATGTTAAAATTTAAAAAAATCAATTAAATTTTGATCATATTCCAAAACTAGAATTGGTGGAGTGGAGGGAAGGTGATATGTTTAAATCTCTCTATTTACACTTTCTTGATTGAGTTTGTTGTACAACACTTGCCTAATATGGAGTATGTGGTTGACGTGATTTGCAGAATATTATATCAATCAAGAGATTTATCAGTGCGCATATAAAAAATAACAACTACGTGTTCCTCCTTAAGGAAAAAAAAAGACCTCCTCTTACTTTTATAAAAGGCTCATATGCACTTTTTAATGATACACCTTTTACAATATAGGCTAATAGTATTGGAACTTTTATTTACCACTTGCAATTGGTTTGGTTGAAATTAGAAATAAAGAAATAAATAAAAAGGGAAGAGGGGGCTAATTGAGTTGGTGGAATCTTTTTTTTAAATTGTTTAATTATTACACAAAAATCCACATAGATTATATGGTGAAAAAATATTTTTTCATAATTTTTTATTTTTTATGTTTACTCGTATTATGGGATAAACATTTTTCTTATTTTTTATATTTCAGTTTATATACATACACAGTAAAAAAATTAAATACATAAATATATACTTGAATATGTTTAAATTAAATATAATTATATTAGTTAAGGTCTTTTAATTTGATCGAATTAATAAGACTTTTACAAATTTTATGATGTACTATTATGTACAACAACAATAACTCAGTAAAAATTTTACTGAAACGCGGAATTTATGGAAGTTCAATAATGTGAAACCTTATCCCTAATTAGAAGAGAGGATATTTCTGAATGACCTACGTGAAAAAATAATAATTTAAAAAATGACACATTATCGTATATTTTAAATATATATTATTACCAGTGTAAACGAAAGCAATACGTAAGAAGATATTATTATTGTTGATATTATTGTTGAACTAAAATGTTAAAAATTAAACCGAAAAATTGAACGATTCAAAAAATTTTAAGATCAAAACGTATGGATTTTTTAGTCATTTAATGTAGTCGAAATTTTATCAAAAATAATTTTAAATTTTGATCTATTGATTATAAAAATAAAAAATCATACACTAATTTTCAAGGAATCTTTTGATTGAACCTCGATGTACATGCTCCTAACCTTCCAACCTTAGAAAATTTTCAACACCTACCATCTATTGTAACACATGTTAAATTGCCAAGAAGAAGGAGTAAAATAAATAAATAATCCGTATTAGGTTTAATTGGTGTGGAAATTAGTATCCAACTAATCTAATTTAAAAATTATAATTATTATGTTAATATATACCACGTGATTCATGTGGAGCCAAAATCAAATTGATGGTACAAAGTTCCATTATTATATGCTTAATGACAAAAGTTGGTAAAGAACATACATTGAGCTTTTGTCTTCTGTCCCACATATATTTATAATTCATTTTTATATTTACAAAAACATAAATAATATTTTTAATCGCACTTTTTGTTTTTTTTAAACTCTTTCAATAACACTATGTAAAATAAGAAAAAGTCAAAATCTCGAAAATGGTAATTTCTTTCCTTTTTTTCAATTTGTCAAAAAGCCTACAAAGTGACACTTAAAATTTTAATTATTTATAGACCAAATCTTGAAATAGTTGTAGAATATTTAAATATTTTAACTTATTAACAGTTTTCAATCAAAAACCCGAGCTAGAGGATTACAGGGATAATAGGAGATTACCGACAATATGATATAGCAGACGTTTACGAGAGCTCTAAGATAAATAAAAATCCTTTGTACCTTTAAAATTTTTGTTTGAGAAAAAAAATGGAAAATAATAACATAAATATAGATAATATGTAAATTATAATATTCATATTTCTAGCCATGTATTACACAATATTTTATTGTTTTTTTAACTAATCTACATTTTTTAATTATTTTATGTTTTCGAAAAACCAACTTGCCCTCCTAAAACGTGGAAAAATGAGCACCTAAAATCCTATAAGTTGACCAACAAACCATAACTACGTGGTCAACCATTTCATCCATAATTTTTTGATATCAGATCTTCTGTTTTAGTTACAGTGTTTCTATCATTTTCTATTAAATCTTATCTATATATTTATATAAACCTTATATAAATATATGAATGAAATTTAATAAAATAGAATTGGAACAGAAGATTTGACATGCAATTTCGCACCTCAAAAATCCTAATTTAACTCAACTATTTATATTATTTTTTACTAATAATTAGTCAAATATAAAGTTTTAAAATTGATGTAATAGATTTAAGTAAAGGTATATACTATTGAACTTTCTCATACTTTCACGTTTCACCAGGACTCTTATTAGGTATTGTTGTTGATGTAAAGGTGAAAAGTAAGCAATTATTTTTCAAATTAGTGACAAAATATTTTTAGAATTTTTAATAATTTCTAATTATTTTTATAATAAGGAATTTTTATTATATAATTATATAATTAATGAATAATTAAATAGTTAATTTCTTTTATTACTTGTTGGAGCATCTAACAATCTCAAAAATATATTTAAAAATAATAAAACAAATAAACAATGATGGTTTAATTTTTTTCATTAGGGTTCATACATAAGTAATTAAAATATCTTCCTCCATATTCATTATCTAGTATCTACATATGTGATTTTTTAAATATTATTGCTATTGTTTGTTAGTTTGCATTAAATGTAAATTAACTAGATAATGGTGTTAATTGATTAAAGAGGCAGGAATTACGTGATGAGGGGGGTTCTTCACCGTCCATCATGTTCAAATACACACGTGGCAAATAGACAGTGGTCAATGACGGTTGACCTAATCGATCTAGAATATTTCCTTCAAATCCAGCCGTCCCAAGAAGATGATTGGTCTCAAATATACCTCACACCGACAGTTCTATCTAAATTATATACATATAATATATTAAGGATGACAAGTGTATGGTTTCGGTTTAACGCATACAAAAAGTTGAGAGAAAATAATATCTTTTTGCAAAAATGACATTATATTTATTTTTAATTATAAAAATAAAAATAACTCGAGCTAGGCCGCATCGATCTTGGATTGCTATCTTGAGCCTCGAGCTGAGTTGAATCTGACTCGAATTTTCAATGGGGCTCGGGTTCAGTCGGGGCTTGTTCATTATCATCCATAACAAGAGAAATTTGGAGTATATGAGAGGACTTCTAACTTAAGTTTATAATTTTTTGAAAATGTACTTAAGATCATGATTAAAATTAAAGAGTTAAAACTTGAAATGATAATTGATTAAGAGTAAAAATATATTATAACATGTGAGTTTATAATTTTTTTGGAAATGTTTTTTTGAAACAAAGGAATTCGTAGTTGCTATTTTTTAGATATGTACGAAGTAAACTTTCAGATTGACGCAATAGTCTGCAAATTATGCCAACCAGGTATTCCGTACTAGACAATCCTTGTACAACATGTTCAATCAAAAGAGTAAAAGTGGACGATTCGATTTAAGTTAAAAATGTTAAAATTTACACAAATTAATTATATTGAATATTTCACTTAATTAATTTTATGCTGGTGAGTATTTATTCAATAAATTAACAATTAATTTTATTAGTATAATATATAATAATAATAATTAAAAGAGATTCTGTTTCAATTAAAATTTAAATATTTTATTTCAATAAAAAATCTTGTTATGGGATTTAATTAATGAGTAATTTTTTATCCATTTTAAAACAATGGATATTTCTTAAGTAGCTAAGTTGGTTATTAATGATATTGGCATATTCCTACATATGCCAATCCTTATCCTATAACTAGAAGCTTATGAATATTTAAGTAATCTAAAAAAAATTAATTTGCATTTTTTAATAATTGAAAAACTCAACCTATTTGACCGGTTTAACCGTAAAATTTTTGAACCATCTGACTTTCTGGTTCAGCTTTTAACTTTCCAATTCAATTTATTTGAATACCTCTTATTGCTAAAAATGTTTAATTTATTAATTAATCGATTAAATTTTATAAATTAAAATTTTTTTATAAATTAAAATAAATCAATTAATTTTTATTTAATAATTTTTTAATAAAACCCTAATTTCTTAAATAGATAACGAAAATATTTTTCAACATTTTTAATTTATTTAATCTTTAATATAATCTAATATTAGCTGAACCTTTTAATCGTTGTTTTGTTTGTTTAACTTTTGTTTTAATTTTTAAAACATTACTTTTTCCCATATTTATAGTGTGGAAAATAAAAAAGACAAATTCTTTATTAATATCTATTAGTTAAATTTAGTAATTCTGCCTCTTTATATGGCAAATTATATATTTAGCTAACCTACCTATTAGATCCATTTTCGATAAGACTACTTGTCGTGTATACATCTTAGGATCCCAAGCGTATATAGATACAAACGTTCCTCAGTCATCCTCATGTCCCCAAATCGTGTATCTTTTTGCTTATCCGTACCCTTAGAAACTGCATGTGACACGATCGTAGTCCAAATCGTGTCTTTCACAGAAACAACTCGACATCACTGATGAGCTCATGTTGTGTTTTTATCTCATATCTTCACCTTTAATTTTAAGAACCAAACATGTATTGTGCCACTCCTACATCCCAGATTTCAATTGCAGGCTAAAATAGTATCTCCCAAAAAATGGAAGCAGCAGGTTAGGCCCATTGATGTGGACATTTAGAGTGCATAGTCCAATTTATTCTACAGCTTTTTTTATGCACCACACACTATAAAAGAAGTTCTTTACTATCTTTACATTTTAATCCCACAATCATGACATGTTAGAGAGACTGTCTAATCTTATGTCTAAGTCTATTCAACTCCATAAAAAGACGTAATAATTTCAAAAGAGCTTAGTTTTTTTTTTAATACATATATTAGGTATCTTAGTTTGGTTAGACTAATCTTAATCTCATAAGACTTTACTTCAAGAGCTTTAGAGGAGGTAAATCTGAAATCTTAAGGTCCCTCAAGTTTTTACGTAGTTTATATACTTCTGTGTACAAGGAGTCGTCCTATACTAATCAGCATCAGGTTCCCATCAGTCCTAAATTTTTTGGTAGTTTCAATTCCCATACTGTTGTTGGAAACGAGACGTCCGCAATTAATCCGACCAAGAATCATGCACAGGGGATTAAAGGATCATCAATAGAAAAAATTTCTCCTTTCTTCTCCTCTCCTTAATAGTGACTTGAACGCAAAGCCTTCTATAAAAGAAGAACCTTAAATGAGGAGCTGAAACAAGTTAAGCCACTTTTACTTGTCCAAAAGAGCTTACCTTTAAGATGACACATCAAGACATCCGGATGGGTTAGCAGAAATTTTCCTAAGGTATAATTAATTAATTAATTCTCAAATGTAAAAAAATAAAATATAAAAATCTTCGTAATTTGATTAAAAATTAAAAGATAATAACAAATCAGTGAAAAAATAAAGTATGCTTAGCACTTAGTTTCTAATTCATCCAAATCGCATTAATGTCTTATTTTGTTTTTTATTTAAAGAATTGGGTCGAATCTAAAATTACACTTAACTTTATCATTTTGTTTTGGTTTAAAATAATGTCATTTTATTATAATTAAATATTAATTATTATAATTAATTATATTTAACAAATTATGTTGTTTTGACTCCTTAAACTTGAGTTCGATACAAATATTGATCAATTTTGAATTGGGCTAAAAATGTTGATCTTAATTTCTAAAGTTTTGTATAATGAGTGTAAATAGGGATAATAAAATGATCCAAGCCAGACTCAACTCGAAATTAATGAGTACGATTCAAATTAACTAAATTTGAGACTAGAATCAGATTTTTTTTATTAATTTCAAGTTAGGTTCAAATTTGGGTCCTCAATGCTAGAGTTTAACTAGAAATTTAAATACAAAATAACGTAATTTTTGTATTCAATGAATATTTATGTTTAAGTACGTTAAAATTCAATCGAGATTGAGTTTAAATTTAATACTTTGGTTCCAATCGAGTTTGAAACAGTCTAAAGTTTAATTAGGCTCAAATTTAGATAGAATATTTTAGACCTAATTGAACTTTAAGGTGAGTAAGACATTTTTTAGCATAATTCAAGCTAGATCTGACCGATACATCTCCAATATTGAATAAATTATTAAGTATACATAATAACTCATAAATTAACAGATATATTACTAGATGAATCAGTAACTCAAATTCAAATTATAGATTCAATATAAGTAATAATTGCAAGATTAAAGCATGTTTTTGATGCTAATAAATCATTAAGTTGCAACTCCTTACCTACTCAAATTTGGACCAATTGGATCATACTTTACGTTCCAAATGTTGCACTCTACATAGAAAGATACTCATTAGGTTAAACTTTGGGAAATATAGGCATCGTGCGTTTGCCAAATTAATGCTTCTAAAAAGACACAATACTGATTGAAGCAATTTCCTTTTGGAGATAAAATAATCGATAGGTCAATTTTTTTTTTTTAAAGGCATGGAAGGCCATAGTCATTGCAAAAATTAGGAAAAGGGTGATGGAACTTGAGGAAACTTTAGTAGCTGGTTCGTTTTACTTTTATTTTTTTACTATAGTTTTCAGTTTTTGTTTTCGTTTTTAATTTTTTCATGCGTTTTTTTAAATAAAAATAAAAATTTGTTTAGTTGTTAATGTTGATGTGGTTATATTTTTATTATTGATAATCATTACATATTAGATAAAACTTAAAGATAAATTATTTTTAATCAAATAAAGTTATTCAATCTTTTATATAATATTTATTAACAAATTATTAATAAAATTATGTTATTTTTATAAAATAAATAATTTAAAATTAAAATTTTAGTTATAAATTAATATTTATTTGAAATATATTTTAATTATTAAATCAAATTTTATTTGAATATTTATATAGTTTAAATTTAATTATATTTATTAATAATTATTAAATTTAATTACATATAATTTAATTATAAAAATTAAATAAAATTAAATTATTCATAATTTTTATTGATAATTAATTTTAATTTATTAAATATATAAT
>JAOQMS010000180.1:53942658-53963006 GCA_027563885.1 Erythroxylum longipes
AATTAAATTATTCATAATTTTATTAATAATTGATTTTAATTTATTAAATATATAATATTGAATTAAATTATTCATATTTTATTAATAATTAAATAATTAAATAATATATATTTAAATAATAATAAATCAGATTATGAAAAAATCAGAAACAAGAAATACTTTTTATGGTTTTCATAATTTTTAAAAGTCGAAAGAAACTAAAACTATAAACAGATACTAAAAACTCAAACAAACAGGTTTTTTTTAAATTTAAAAACAAAAACAAAAACAAAAAATAAAAATAAAAATAAAAACAAACACCCCTAGTTATATATTTTTTTAAAATTTTATTATATTTTTATTAAAAATGATCAATTTAAAATATTCAATATTTTAAAAAAATTATTTTAGTATTAAATTATTTAAATTTTCAATTAAATTTGTACATTTTTTAATTTCGGAATTGAATACTTAAAAATTATGTAAAGAAGAAGATGTCATATAATTGTTTAAAATGTTAGTCTTTATATTACTACGTAAACTATATCAGTAAATTGGTTTATTTTTAATTTATTATATTTTTATTAGAAAAATAAATAATTAAAAAATAATAAACTTTTCAAAAATTTTAATTTAGTATTTAGAATTTTAAATTCAGATAACTTAATCCAAAATATTGTTTTTGTTAAGAATAACAAAAACTTATATTTGAAGGTGTTAGATGATTATTCATCTCTCTCAAATTAATTTTTGATTTTCTTATTACAAACTTATTGATAGTTACTCAAAAATTATAAAAACATGATACATAAATCTTTAAAATATTAATCTTTATATTAACAGAAATTATTTTAAAATTGATTTATTAGATTTTAAATATTTAATTAAAATTTTTAATTAATAGTTAATTAAAATTTTAAAACATTACGTGGCGAAATAAAAAAAATAGCAATTCATAATTTATTATCCATGCAAAAAGAACAATCTTAAAATACACATTAAAAGATGATTCGATGCAAATGCTATTAATGATGATGGGTATGGCATGTTTCTCAAATTCATATGATCCAATCCGACAAAATAAGATCAAAGTTGAGTTCGTACTTCATATATATATATATATAGGCATCATAGACAACAAGTAGGATATATCCAGTTCTTGAAATGACACATCAACGACAATTCCAGATACATGCATTACTGATTAGGGAATTTCAAAGAGTTTCTGATAAGGAATCCATTGACATTCATCAGCTTATGTGCAATCTCAGAATCTTCAAAGCTTTTTCTCTTTTGTTGAAAGGTGACGGTTATAGATCGATTAGATCGTCAAAAGAGATGATGAATTGCTAAAGCCATATAGCTCGAGCATCTTTGAGCACCTTCTTCAAGGACCCATTAAGCTGAAGGGTCATGATGGTGTTTGCAGAGCCCACAAATTTTTCTTCGATGAACACCGCGGGCACGGCCGGCGGGGTTACAGCCGAGCCTCATCAGAGCGAACTCCATTTCATTGCCTCTCGAGTCCTCCTCGTCCAGCTCGTGAATTGCAGGGCTCACTCCTTTCTCGTAGAACAGTCTCTTTATCGCATGGCACATGCCGCACGAGCTCTTGCTGAAGATCACCACCGCTTTCGTGAAAGCCAACTTCGCCACCGATCCATAGTCCACAAAAAAAGAAGAGAAAGAGCTCCGTGCTCCTTCTTTTTGGTATCTGCAATGGCGGAAGTAAAGATTCGTTAAGGAAAGATTAAAGTACTTTACCGACTATTGGTAATAATAACGAGAATGGATATAGTGAGTAATTAGAATGGATATTATTATTATAATTACGATGATTCGTTAAGAAGAATGAATAATTACTATTAGTATTATTTGTAGTTGGTTTATAAAAATATTCAGAAATAAAAATTTATCATATTTTAATTAATTTATTAATTATAATTATTAATTATAATATATTCATTAATTTTAACTAATTATATTTTAATTAATTAATTAATAATATTTTAATTAATTAATAATATTGTAATTTATTATATTTTAATTAAATAACTATATTTTAATTAATTAATTAATTACAATATTTTAATAAATGAAAGAATTATTTTTAATTAATTATATTGTAGTTAATTAATTATCAATAATATTTTAACTAATTAACTATAATATAATTAATTAAAATATAATTCATTCATTGATAATATTTTAATTAATTATATTTTAATTAATTATAATATAATTAATTAACCCATTCCTCTATAATAATGATACTTATTCTTCTAGATTAGGAGAGGAATGGGGTATTACCTAAAAGTGGGTAATCAAAATAATAACCCTATAATTATATCCCCTTATCAAACTCAATCTTTCATTCCATACATATTCTTCTTTTTCATACCCACTAAACAAGCACGCCCTAAATATAACATCGTAAATGCTGGAAGGTATAGCAAAAGAGAAGCTTGTTAATGTAAACCACATCTTGAGCTGTGATTGTAACAACGGAGACAATAAGAGCTTAAATACATTATATATATATATATATATAAACATGATCTATTGATATTTTAAAGTAATATTTAAAAATCAGACTAAAAGTTAAACTAATAAGATAAGAGATTTAAAGTTTAACCAATATTATTAAACCGATAAGATAAAAAATTTAAAGTCTAAAAGGTCCGATATTATTCTGTCATAAAATTAATTAAAGATTGAATCAAATTAAAAATTTTAAAATATGATTGAAAGAGATTTTTTTTATATGTCGAAAAAAATAAAATTTAATTGAAAAATAGATTGTTAAATAAAATAAATAAATAAATAAATAAATTATTTATAAATATTTATTAATTAACAAAAATTGGTTGATAAATTAATATATTGATTCGTTTTTAATAAAAATATTATTAAAATAAATTAATTTAAAATTTAAACTAAAAAATGAGCTACCTCTAATTAATTATTATTACAAGCGGACAAACACGTAGGAATTGATAGGGTAATGATGGGAAGGGAATGTCAACTTTGGATAGGAAGATAAAGCTGGATAATGGAGGACTTGACAGATCACTGGTATTGAATGTGACGTATCCTCCTTGACCATATTTATCATTTATTATTTTCTTGTATTTATTAATTCTTCTTTTTTTTTAATCTTTAATAATAAGTTTACGAGACTATTTAAATTTTCGAGAAATTGGGCTTAAATATCATTTATATTGGGCCTAGGCCTTATTCTTAGACCGAGTGTAGAGTTTTTTAAAGTATAAAATACACATTTTATTATTGCTTAAAATCAATTTGTTTACACTTCACAAGTTATTTTTTATTTTAATTTTTCAAAAATTAAATAGTAAATATTTTCATAAATTAATCATCTTTTAATTTGACACGATTTTAATTATATTAAAAGCATATTTTAGGGGGAAAAAAGCAACAAAGTAATATTTAGAGATGATAATAAATTGACCCCGTTAAATTAAAAATATAAAATAATATTTTTTAATTGAATTCAGGTTCGAATTACTAAAACCCAAACCAGTCCTAGCCCTAATTAAAAACACGAGTCTTAGCCTATGGGCTGACCCAATATTATTCTTAACAACCTTACGTGTGAATTTCACCGTGGAGAGTGTATATATTCCCACATCTAACACAGATTTTGGACCTGATTTTGCCTTTATTCCCACTTTTATGGAATTTTATCAAGTTGAACCCAAGCTTTGGGGGGAAATAAGGGTTGACAATAGATATGGTAATCTGTTTTTACATAATAATTACAAAGCCTTTTCCAATATTATTAAGATGAAGAAAATATTGTATGATGCAGAGAAATTCGATATGACAACAACAGCTCAGTAAAAGTTAGGCCAAGATGCAAATTCTAAGGAAATATGGGTATGATTATGAAGGATCAATGTTCCATGTGTTTAATAAAATCCTTACACAAGGCATTGGTACTTTGGTACTCATCTGCTTCTCTTTCGGTTTGATTCTTTCCGTATGAATAGCAAAAGAAATCAAATCTTTATTCTTCAGCAAGTACAAACACATATGCGCATGTGGAAAGAATGTATGGTAGTTAAAAATGCTTATCCCGGCCCAGCCCGTAACCTGCCTGTTATTTTTAAAATAACGTCGTTTTGTTTGACCCAATCCGTGGCCTTTTCGTTATTTCTAAAACATCGTCGTTTTACCTAAAACGATATCGTTTTAGAAGTTTTTTTACTTAAAAAAAATGATGGGCTAGTTAGCTCGTGGTCGGACCGGGCAACAGGTTGGCTCATCCCAACTCGCTAGGCCATAGGCTACCATAGTTCGGGGCCGGGGCAGGCCTGGGTTAGTTAAAATACTCAGGGCCAAATCCAAAGAATCATCTCTATATTTTGAGTTAGAGTTTAAATTTAATTAAATCTCAACCTTAAACACATAGAAAGAATATTTCATTGAAATTTCTAAATTTAAGCGTAAAATATAATGGTAATGTCGAACTTGGCTATTAGAACTTGAGATCAAATTCGAGTTTATCATTAAAACTCAGAGTTTAAATTCAAATTCGAGTTTATTTATATTTTAATATATATAACTTAAAAAGTTTAGTCATATTTGTTACAAAAAGTTTGAATTTTTTCAATCTTAATCGACTTTAGTTTAGTTTGAACATAGGTAAATCACTTTATTAAAAATCTATATTTATAATTTTTTATTTAATTATAACTAAAAAAATAGAAAATAAGAGAAATAAATTTGAGGCAACTTCATATATGAAGATGTTTGAAATAAGTTCAAACTAGAACCCAACAACAACAACAATATAGGAAAAATCTTGCTGATACATGAGATTTGATGAAGTTCACTAATACGCAGTCTTACATCTAACTAGTGAAAAGGCTATTTTTAAATGACTCAGTTGAAAAACTAAAAATAAATAAATAAATACTTAATAAATAAAATATTTAAAAAGTAATAAACTAAATAATACGATTCAAATAGACAAGGTAAACAATAAACAATAAATAACAATAAAAATAAAAATAACGATGATGATTGTCATCATAATAACAACAACAACAACAATAACATGAATAATAGTAAAAAGAAGAAGAAGGAGGAGGAGGAGGAGGAGCTTAAGTAGGAAAAAACTTAGGCTAAATCTCTAATAGATAAATACTATATATTTAAAATTTTAGCCTAAATATAAGAGGAAAATGTTAAAAGACGTATAATTAAGACAAAGATCTCTTTATGAGAGATTCTTTATCTATATCCTAGTATACTAAAGTTTTCTATTACAAATCATGTTCTCGATAAGTTTCAATAATGTCATATTATTTTTTATCACCTTCCCTTAATTCTTCTTATGCCTTCCTTTTCTTCTCTTACAGTCTTTAAGTACAATCTTCTCGCATCTTCTCACTGAAGCATATGAGTGTCTCCTCTTAACAATGTTCAAACTATCTAAGCCTTATCACTCTTAACTTTTCAACATTATTAACTACTTTTAATTTGTCCATTACTATTAAATTATTGACCTTATCTTTTATAGTAATGTTACACATTCAATGGAACATCCTCATCTCTGTTACCATTATTTAATGACAATGCACCTGTTTGATGAGCCAACACTCCACCTTATAGAGCATAGCCGACCTAACCGTTAAACAATAAAATTTATCTTTAAACTTGAGTGATATGTTTTTATCACATGAAACTCACGATGTATGTCTCTATTTAAGTCACTATGTTCTGATTAGATAAACTATGTCTTCATCAATCTGTCAGTTGCTTTGGACGATAAATCATAAATATTTAAAACAATCATTTTGTGTTATAACTTCTGAATCAATATTTACCTTCATATCGGTAGTCACCCTATGCTTCGAAAAGTTACACTCTACACACAAAATCTTAGTCCTATTCAATTGAAAGCCCTTCGATTCTAACGTATTTCTCATAAGTTTAAACTTGACATTGACACTCTATTTTGTCTTATCCACTAAAATAATATCATCAATAAACAACATACAAGAAACATCTACTTGGATTTTTTTGTTGAGCTTATCAATCAAAAAGGGACTTAAAGAGGAGTCTCAGTGTAACCCAATATCGATAGAAAAATATTCTATATCTTCTTCTATTATCCTTACTCTAGTTTTTATACCTTCGTACATATCCCTAATATAACCCATATATAAGTCATATGACGCCCCGCATAATTTCATTAGGCAACTTATCATACGTCTTCTCCAAATCGATACAAATTATGTGTAGATCACTCTTTCTTTTCCTATAATATACCTGTAAATCAAATTGGAACACCCACTGTCATGCTTTTCAAGTGTAAAAACTATTTAATATTATGATGATTTTCAACTGTAAAATTGACCATTGTACTACACTGTAATGGTAATGTTAACACTTTTAACAAGAATTAGTCTCCTCTTGATCAAGATCTCATGTTTTAATTGATTTGGGGCAATCAAGTTTATTTTTATAGTATTTAACAACTTAGTCGAATATTGATTAATAAAGAAACGAGTCTTTATAATTTAATTACTAATATTTAATTAACATCATGAATTAATTGTTATCAAAACTTAAATTCAATTATTTGCCATATAATTATTTATTTATTTATACTATTTTTTTTAAATAGATAGTATATCAATTTCATTACTTTATGATAAGGTAAGTGTGAAAGGGGTATTTATATTCTTCATGTTTCATTTCGTATCTAGAAAAGTAAAAAGACGCAGAACATATATAAAATAATATATTCCTTTGCTTTTTTTTTTTTGAAATTCATTTTATCCGTAAGTTCTTTTTGGGAAAATTGTACAAGAAAAAAGCTAAGAACATTCGGTCCCTCTCCTACAAAAAGTAACAACATTTTGCGATGCCACGATCCGACCTTGCATTCTCTTCATTTTCTTTCCTTTTCACTATCTTGAAAAATTAACATGAGAATCTTATCCTCACATGCAAACATGTAAGATGCTCATACGTACGTGATGCTCATAAGTTTGCATGCTTGATGTTATGTTAAAGGTATGTTAGATAAATTTTGATTATAGAATATCTAAATCGAGAGACACCCTTTTTCCAAAAAAGATTATTCTCTTATTCTAATGATTTTTCAAAAGCTTTCTTAAAGATTTTCTTTAATTGCAACTATTCTAAAGTCGTGTGGAGTCAGTATGATTGGAATAACACAATGTTGTGGTTTTATTATATCTGTAAGCAGCAGAAGAACGTTGGCATACTCTACCAAAGCAGCCCTCACTATCATCACATCGTATAGCTCTGGTAATAACAAAGGAAGTGACGCACGGTCTTACTACAACCATGAAGTTGAGATGGAATTTATAATGTAGTCGAATGCACCGGTTTTCTGCATTTGTCTATTGTAATGTAATGTTTTGTTGAATTCCTCAAGGGAGATCTCATTGCAATGTTGTACTGTGGTTAATGACAATCACTTCAATTTTCAATAAAAAAAGGTTATTAGATGAGTTAGAAAACATGTATATTACGAACATCAAATGTGAACTAATTAAAACGTCACTAATATGGTAATCTAACTCAGCTTTTAAACTTGATCCGAACTAATGAAATTTGATTTAAATTAATTAAATTATTAATTTGAGTTGAATTTAATTAGTTTAATTTAGGTTCAAGAATTAAGATTAATCGTCATATAGATAATATTTGATTGGTTCATATTTGATATTTATAAAGAGATTTTTTCTAAAATTAAATTTCATTTGAAAGGTTATAAAAATTTTTAAAGGCTTTTTAAACTACAAAGAAGGCTTTTTAAAGATTAAGAATTTCAGGGTCTATATCTTTTATCCTTTGCCTCGACCCTTCTGAAGGACATTTTTAGTGGATAACATTAATTGTAATTTTTGGCTTTTTAATAAATTATCGTTAAATTACATAATTTGATTCAGATAAGGGTAATAAAGTGACCTAATAAATGATCTAAGTCAATGGGTCAAAGTTCGGTTAGAAAATGAATCCCATTAGTGTAGACCGGACTCACATCGAACTTTTGATGGAAAAGTTCGATATGGAATGGAAGCTATATATAAAAGTTAAGGTCTCCTACAGTTGTTCATATTATTTATAAGTATACGGATCTTCTGACCCGTTAAGAGTGCTTACTCTTTAAGAAAAATGTAGAAAAACGTTAATCACGTGTCGGAAATCATATTCTGTAAAGGTCTTAGGAGATTGGAGCTCGTTTAGTGCTCGGAAACCGCTTCGAAAGAAGAAATGGAACCGAAACTAGGTATTTCACATTTCCTTCATTTTTAACCCTTTCATGAACGATTTGGGACACGTAATAAGATCTATGTTACGTGTTACAACTACGTTTTAGCAAGATTTTAACTGGGTGTTGACGGTGATAATTTTTTTATCCTTTACCATTACAATTGGCAGTTAACAATTTATCTCATTAACCCATTTTTTAATTTTAAGTGATATCATTAATCGGAAAATTAAATACATTCAAACAGTTTTGCATTAACAGCTTCTTCTTTACTGAAATCCAAAAAAGAAAAACAGAAAGAAGAGCAACATCGGCCAAAGAAGCGAAGGGATGATGTTGGGGACCTCTAGCTTTGTCTTCTTCATCCGTGTACGGTCACTTTACTCGTAAAACTTTATGCTTTCGAAAGCAATGGAGTGCTCTGTATGACTTAGCTCACTACCTTTTACCGATCACTCCCAAAAAGGAAGACGACGACTTTTTTGTATATAAAAACAAGTTCCTCCCCATGGTAAGCTTTTCATACGTGGAATTCCTAGTGTCGTCATCTTTATGATTTCATGCATAGGCTCGTCCTTTATTTAACTTCATCAATTAGGATTGTAATTAAGCTAATACAAAAAAGTACCATTTCTGCATGCATGTACCTCAATCAATCGAATTGGGACTATAATTACGCTAAAACTAGAAACTAAGTAGCACTTAGGCATGCATTTAAGGCAATCGATCAATGTTTACTTTTCATCATTTACATGAAAGAAAATATTTCAATTTAAACCAGTTTTATGTTTTTGTAAACAACGTATTTTATTTTATTTATTTATTTGTGTTATTTCTTGTATGTATATTTATTTACGTTTATTTACTTTTTATTTTGTTCTATCTTATAGTATTATTTAGTTTATTACTAATTTTATATTTTTATTTATTAAGTATATATTTTATTTTATTATTTTGATATGTATATTTTTTTAGTCTATCAAAAACAAATTCTCTATTAGCTAGAGGTAAGATTGTGTTTTTAATGAAATAATTTTTTTATTATCTAATTGGATGCACCTATAAAACTTAAAATCTTTGCTGATAAAGACTTAAAATTATATTTTGTTGCTATAATAGCCATTTAATATCCGAACTTTTTCTTTTAAATTGGTCACGAAAGTCGTAGCTATCCATTATAGAAGTAGATGCGAATCTTGTTACAATCAAAGAAGGTCCCAATTGGATAAATCCCAAGTTGTGTTTCCAACTAAGTTTATGTCTCAATCTATACTAAAGTGAGATCACTCAATAGGAAAAGAAAAAAAAGTTGCACCCATATGGAAAAAAAAAGCATCTCATAATTAAAACATGTAAAACTAGAAACAATACTACAGAAACCGTACATTATATCTATGTGCGTGTGTGGGGTAAAAATATATAAACTTTTAATGTGGTTTAAAATTTTTTAAAAATTTGCTTAATTTTATAAAAATTATTTCCTAAATTTTGGTTAAAAATAATAACAAAAATATCAAATATTAAATAATCGAATACCATCAATATGATATTGCAATTTAACTTTTAAGTTCAATTCAAGCTAATTAAACTCAACATAAGTTAATAATTTAAGATAATTATAATAAAATATTAGTTTAGAGAGAGTTTAATTTAGTTTGGTTCGATTTTTAAAAACTGAATTATATCGTTATATAAGTAACATTAGATTGGTATGTGTGTGATACTAATATTTATATTGCATGTATTTTATAATTATTTTTAATTTATAGTTAAGAAAAAATTAGTTTTTTTTAATTTAAAGTTATACAATTTTTTAAAAAATAAAAATAAAGAAATTGTCTAAAATTTCATGAATTATAGAGGAACTCCATATATATCATCTTGGTATATGAGACATACAATGTTAGGTATTGGTACATTGGAAATTAGATGTTTTGTATGATATTTGTGTGCAATATTCGATCCTTAATTTACTTTTTCTATGGAGCGACGAATCAAAAACTCTTCAAGTAATTATCAGAAAGTGATCTCGAAACCGACACCAAACATCACATGGAACATTTCTCATTTGGCTTCACCATTATCGAACCTGTTCTTTTCTAGATTTTCTTTACGGATAAACCCAACTTTACACTCTCCAAGAAAACGCTATAAATGGCCGCATAACCCTAGTCCATGCTCAACCACTCCGGATCCACACCAAAAGCCTTAGGTGTCTTCACCCTTCTCACTAGCAGCTGTATACTTGTTTCACTATTCCATTTTCTCGTCAACTTTCTCAGCAAACAAACACTAGAAAAATATCATTATTAGCATTGCATACCCCAGTTGCTGGTTTTTGATTTATCAGCTTCATCTTCACAAATATGGATAGGATTGAGCGAATGGTAGAAGACAGGCCAGTCGTGATATTCAGCAGGAGCACATGCTGCATGTGTCATACCATCAAAACCCTACTTAATGACTTTGGGGTTAACCCGATGGTCTATGAGATCGACGAGATGGCCGGTGGTCGGGAACTTGAGCAGGCGCTGTCGAGGATAGGGTATCGTGCAATGCCAGTGGTGTTCATCGGCGGTCAACTTGTGGGTGGGGCAAATGAGGTGATGAGCCTTCACCTTAAGAGGACCTTAATCCCTATGCTTAGAAGGGTTGGAGCATTATGGCTTTGATCATTAGAGATGCTAATTACATAATTGGATCATCAGGCACAAATAATGATAATTAATAATCTTAATCAATACTATATCTGGTATGAGATTAGCAGTGTCTGATGGATACTTACGTACTAATCCACGAGTCCATCATCATATGTAAGAGAAGCTACATTTGGGAACTTAACTAGTTCCACCTTTTTTGTAATGTGATGATATATGCTACCTTTTTACTAATAAAAGTGATATCATTTTGAGTTTTTAGAGGTGGTAAAATAGGTAGACCCAATCTAAAGTTATAACATTTTTTTTTGAATTTTGATTAAATTCAAACTCGAGCTTTATGACTAATTCAATTTCAAGATAAAATAAAGCCGAGATCAAGTTTTATGACTAATTCAATTTGAAGTTAAAATAAATTCAAGATTAATATTGATTTTTATACTTCTTTCAATACCAAAACATTTCGATCAATGAGATTAAAATGGTATTATTTTATTAAGTTTAGTAAAATAATATCGTTTGATTTAATCCAAATTTCGGACCAACCCGTTTTCACATATATCATAGTCAATATTTTAACAAATTTTCTTCTTTTTAGTTTCTCATTTGGGTCAATTTTGCTTAACCTAAATTTAGAAAACTAAATTAATGTTATATTCATGATTATCTAGTTATTCACAAAAACTATTTTGTATAATTTTGACTTGGATACTTGAGTGATAACAATTGACTGACCCATAAATTTGGACTCAGGTGTTTTCAATGAATTGACCAATGAACCAGATTCAGGCCCAAGTTTACCTGAAGCTTAACTATTATACCCAAAATGATATTGTTTTACCTATAATAATTTAACTTTTGGTTGATCTAAGTCTAAGTATTTCAGGCCTAAACCTAATTAAAAAAATATCTTATTTTATATTTTTATTTTAAAAAAATTGGAGGAGTTGGCCATATACTAACCCATTGCCATCTCTATACATCATTCTTCCTAATAACATTCACATCTATGAAGTTAACATGGAAACACAACGAAGGATCGTAAAAATGATCCAACTTATCTGGTCTGACTTATTTTTAGCCTAAATTGGCCACGGGTTGATCAGAGTCTACCCATTTTTTTCAAAATTACGTCGTTTTAACATTTTTTACTTTAAAAAACCAACCTATGGCCCACCCATAACCTGTCGAGCCATAGTTTGAGTCGCGGGCTGATTAACTCATTGGCCGGCAAGGCCACGGGCCACCATGGCCGAAGGCTGGGCTCCTAAAAATAACTAACTCAATTACGAAACTAGTTCTATTATCATTATCGTTATCAAATGAATCAAAATGTTAAATTACCTTACAAATTATTCTAATAAACCCTTTTTAAAAAAAGAAGTTTCTTATAATGCTGTTATATAGCTTAGTACAGAAAAATAAATATTTTTAGTTGTCCGTTTGATAAAATAGTCTCTCAATTAATTAGAAGTAAGACTGCGTGTTATTGAACTTATTTAGATCTTGTGTTTTGATAAAATTTCTACTAGATGTTACTGTTATTGTTATTATATTTCTAATAAAATAAATGATACTAGAGTGATCGGAAGTTAGAAGTTTGATAAGATAAATTTATTAATCGTAATCTAATATTTTTGTTAAAATATTTAAGTAAGTTATATGTTGTATATTAATATTTTAAAAATAGTATTAATAACATCTTTAATTTTAACGAAAGTAAAATTTTAGCAATTCTTAATAAAATTTATGATATAAACTTATTAGATATTAGCATAATTTTAAAATAATTATTTCAAATATTAATTAAAATTTCAAGTGTAATAAATATTATAAAAATATAAGGTATTAAAAATAATTTGTATCAAATAATTAATATGTTTTTATTTTACAGGGTTTATAATTTTTATTAAGTATATATTAATTATTTCTTAATAATATATAATAATTTATAAATTATATGTAATATTATGGTTATTTAAGCTTGAAATTAAATAAAATCTGATTAAACCAATTGTGTAGGAAAAAAAGGCAACCAACCAAAAATCCAAAACATGCTTTTATGTAAAAGGAGGTGATGATTATAGAAAAAAGCTGTTGTGATTATATATATTAAAAAACATATAAATATATATTTATTTCTCAATAACACGTGGGTGGGGCAGATTGGATCTCCATCCCCAAGTCCCGAGACAACTTGCAGACGATCGGGGCCCACTGCAATAAATGTGTCAGCGACCACCTCTCTTTCTTTAAGACAACGGACACTTCTATATTCTTATTTTTATATTAAAAATTCACATTTTATCTTTTAAATATAGACATTAATTTAATACAAATATTTAAAATATTAAATCTATCCCATTAAGACGAATATATTTATTTTTTAATCACTTTTCTTTTAATCTTGTCAATCCAACCCACGACGATTTTGAATATTATATCATATATTTTATTTAGTTTTATTTAGTTTTATTTTATTTATTAATTTTCCTATTTAATTTTATTAACCTACTCTTTTTAGCATATCAGTTTTCACATCCGCATCACTTTTTTTATTGTCATATCCATATGTGAATTTATCGGAAACAACCTCTTTATTACGTAAGAGTAAAGTTGCGTATTATCGTATCTTTTCAGACTTAACTTTGTTGCCAGATTTCCGACTTGATGATGATTTATTTTTTAAACTCTTAAAATTTTACCTAATAATTAATTGGTTGAATCTCTTTTTAAAAATAAATAAATAAAATTTAAATATAAAAATAAATCCAAATTGCCTTTTTAAAATAACTATTTTAAAACTGTGTAATACTGAATTTTTTAAAATTAATAAATCATTATTTATTATAGGTAATAAATTATCAAAATATATACTTAAAAAAATCACTTTTCTTCTTTGGATCCCATCCCTAAATTTATCAAATTTCATTTATATTCTTAAAATTTTAGGGTTGACATAAGCAAAGTATGTGTGCCTAAGTAGTGTCTAAACATGTGCAAATTTGGACCAGAGTCGCAAAAGTAGGAGACAGAGACAAAAAGTGTCACAAAACACTTTCCTTCTTAACCTACGCACCCCCTTCTTTGTCTCTAGTCTCTGCTACTAACTTACAGCTCATGTGTTATAGGGACAGTCCTTAACTCTATCAGCTCGCCTCCTGAGTCCTATCATTATCACTTTCACCAACCAATCTTCTCCTCTCCTCCTCACATCAGTCGCTGCATTGTTGTTTCTTATCAAGCAACTTACTTTTGCTGTTTTTGATTCTGAGCCAATCTGAAGAAGTGTCCTTTTTTTCATATTTACACAGTTTCTTGGCTTCCAAACAGTATTTTTTCTATATCATTTGTTGGATGTTTCCCTTTTCGTTTCCTTTTTCCTTTTTCTGATTTTGTGTCAACTTTTTCTTGGTAGGAGAAATTCATGACCTTTCACAACATGTCTTTTCTTTTGTTGTTTAGTTCTTGGAACGTTCGGTGATTTTAGCTTCTTCGTAGTTTGTTCTTTCTTACATTTTTCTCTTTTTTGTTGTTGTTGTTGTTGCTGTTGTTCTGGGTAGTGGTGCTTTGAGATTTCTTTGTTTCTGGTTTGTGCTTGATGATAAGAATGGGTGCAGCGTTTTGATAAATCCTAGGGTTTTATGGACTAACAGTTGATTAGTATAGAGAGGAAGATCTTGTATTGAGTGTATACAAGATGTTTGGTCTATCTCGTAGACGCACCAAGCTTGGAAGGTCAGTTAATGCAAGTCATTTGTTGAGCTCGAAATGGGACTCTATAGTTTCTTAGCAGTAAGAGATGTTTCTTGTTGCAGAATGTTGTTGTTGTGTCTGTCTCTTACATGAAAATGTCTGTTGTCTTCTAGGGTGAAGAAGGTACAAATCTTAGACTCATCACCAGGAGGTAGAAGTCCTTTTCGACCGCAGAAAAGGGTTAACAATAACAATGTAATGATTATAAGTTGTTGATATTTTAGAGTTCAATAATCTCCAGTTCAAGGTAATAATGTTTTTGCGAGTTTTTGGTGCAGAGTGAAGGTGTTTCAGCTACCACGAGTGGTCAATCTGATGAACATGAGTATCAGTGCTCGTCAAATCCACCGGAGGTTCATGGCTCTACGTCAGGGAACTCTGAAAACTGGATGGTCTTGTCCGTTGCTGGGGATAAACCTTCACCTCGATCCAATGTAACTCAATCTTTTAGTAATATTCTCACTGGACTGTCTCTGCCTTTTCAAAGACGAAATTTCAGTTTTTTTTAATCTCCTTAAACAGCATGCAGCAACTGTAGTTGGGAACAAGATGATTGTTGTTGGTGGTGAATCAGGAAACGGATTAGTGGATGACGTTCAGGTTAGATATCGAATGTCTTCATAAAGCTCAGACTATGCCATGGAAGCTTATGAATTTTTCTGTTTCTTTTTCTTTTGTTTTTTCTGTTCAGGTGCTTGATTTTGACAGGTTTAATTGGACTACTGTTTCTTCTAAGCTTTACTTGTCTCCAAGTAGTCTTCCGTTGAAGATCCCTGCATGCAAGGGCCACAGTCTGGTATTGTCTTTTTTTCTGTTACTGGTATTAAGTTACAGCTTTCACCATATAGCATTTCTGGTTTATTGTCTATTGATCGGTAATAATATGTATTTTACATCCAACTCTAGCTTAATTCCTAGTCCTTTTAGCTATTTCATGTTATTGCTAAGCCACTGAAGAGCTTGAGCCACACTAGTTTCTAATGGTTCATCTTTCTTTGACTTGTCCAGGTTTCATGGGGGAAGAAGGCACTTCTGATTGGTGGGAAGACAAATCCTCCAAGTGATAGAATTTCAGGTAACACATTGTCATTCTACTGGTTTTTCCTAGGTAAATGGACTGACTCTAATTTTCTCTCTGGCTTTTTCCAGTTTGGGCATTCGACACAGAAACGGAATGTTGGTCTCTCATGGAAGCAAAAGGAGACGTTCCGGTTCGTATCAGTCTTTTGCCGATCTTTCAGTGACTTTCCATTTGGTTGAAGCTTTTGTTTTCTGGGTCTTAGTTCCAGGCATTATATCTCAATTCCTTTTATTTCCTTCCCTTTTCTCTCTGCCCAATTGGTATATATAGTAACACTTTTTCCCTGAGTCTGTGAACAATTAGAACTATATGAGGTAAAGCTATTCGTTTGCTGACCAGAAATTGCGTACCTGTTGCAGGTTGCTCGCAGTGGTCATACGGTAGTTAGGGCAAGCTCAGTTTTATTCTTGTTTGGAGGTGAAGATGCTAAAAAGAGGAAGCTGAATGATCTTCATATGTTTGATCTGAAGTCCTTAACATGGCTCCCTCTACATTGCACGTAAGTTGGCTTTCATTATATCGTTCTGCATGTGACTCAGACTTTCTAACTAACTACATATCTCATGTGCAGAGGAACAGGGCCATCTCCAAGATCAAACCATGTGGCAACTCTATATGATGATAAGATTCTTCATATATTTGGAGGATCCTCGAAGTCAAAGACCTTGAATGATTTATATTCACTCAACTTTGAAACGGTGATAACTTCATTGCTGGATCGATCTAGTTGATTAATTTAGTGTCACAAATTGATCATTAGTTATGTTTTTCAGATGGTGTGGTCAAGGATAAAGATAAGAGGATTCCATCCATCCCCTAGAGCTGGTTGCTGTGGAGTTCTATGTGGTTCTAAGTGGTATATAGCAGGGGGAGGAAGCAGGAAAAAGAGTATGCTTCGTTAGCCAAAAAATGTTTCCATCTTTTTATGATCAATTCTTAGTTTCTTTGTCAGGCACTATTTTCATAGGCTGTTGAACTTTGTGTATATGCAGGACACTCCGAGACTTTGATTTTTGATATTCTTAAAAATGAGTGGTCAGTGGCCTTTGCATCACCTCCATCTTGTATAACAACAAATAAGGTGAGTTGCTTAGATTTTCCTTTCAGAAGATCTGAATCACAAACTGTCTTAATATGACCTATTGTTCCTGTCATTCATGATTTTCGTAATAAGATCTAT
This sequence comes from Erythroxylum longipes, assembly GCA_027563885.1. NCBI lineage: Eukaryota > Viridiplantae > Streptophyta > Magnoliopsida > Malpighiales > Erythroxylaceae > Erythroxylum > Erythroxylum longipes. The sequence goes on from JAOQMS010000180.1 coordinate 53,959,590, forward strand.
GATAAAATCGTAATCGCTTCGTGTTAGGTTTGTCAGGTTTTGAACTTGCTCATTCATATTATCAATAGTCATAATGAAGTTGTAATGGTTTTCTTTTTGTCTCAGAACTTCATCTTGAGAGAAAAATAGTGGCTCTCCTGCTCACCAATAAAAGATTCATCTTGTACCTGGTTGCTTAGTGTTCAGTAATTTAACAAAAGCATAAATCTGATGTGAAACTTCAGATCTGTATTTTGATTTTCTTAGATGCTCTTTGAGATGTTACCATTCTTGACCAGAGTTTCCTTTGGCTTCACCTGCAAAACATCCATTACCCAGCACAATCTATTGACTAAAAATTTCTAGATATATGATCACATATCTTGCAGAGTCATGTGTTTGATTTAGATTTTACTGCAGTTTTCTTTTTTGATGTTAGCATGAACGTGAATCTCTTTGAATTTACTTTCATATTGTGCATATCTGGTGACATCGCCCGGTTTCTATGTCTTAGGGTTTTAGCTTAGTGCTTGTGCAGCACAAGGAAAAGGATTTCCTTGTTGCATTTGGAGGATCCAAAAAGGAGCTTTCCAATCAGGTCAGTGATTAGAATCAGGATCTATAGTTGATTTCAAATTATCAGTCTTGTTAATATTTCATTACAGGTTGAGGTGGTGGGCATGGAGAAGAATGAATCATCTATGGGTCGACAGACCACTTTGATCAAAGGTCCTGGAGCTACGCTGTCTGAGAAACTATTGTCATCCACTGGGTTGGGGATTCAAACTGGTATTGGTTCTTCCCACCGACCGGTTGAGTCATTTGGTAGACAAAATTTAGCATCTGCAATTGAACACCATGGTTCTGGTAGAAAATCTTTGTCAGAGTCCTCTTTCATTGATTCAAATGCTGTTGGAAATACTTCACTCCGCAAGCAATTTCATGAGGAAGAACAAAACACAACCACTAAGGGCACAAAGAATTCAGAAGATGGAAGTGCACCGGTAAGTTTACAGAATCCCTCCCATCCCTATTTTTATTACTTTTTGGTCTTCAATATTATGTTGAATGCCAACAATTCCTTCCTTCTGAATTTGGTTTGGATGCTTGTCTAACTGTGAAAACGGGGTTATGGGAGAGCAATACAAGCATCGCGATGCAATGCAAAGCGGCATATTGTTGTTATAGCTCTGGGAGTTATCATTTCACTTTTACAGTTATTTTTCCTTAAACAACCAAAAGTCGCTTGCCAGAGTTAGTGCCTGCTTGTATGATAGGTTCTTATCTCAGTCTATGAATGCCCGAAATGATGAAGTTATCGGTACGAAATGCATTGCATCATAACTTGAACATTCTGTTGATTTCAGGCAGTAGAGTACCAAAAAGTTAAATCAGATTACTCAATGCAAGCCAACAATACCATAGGCAAGATTATCACCGAAGATATATCTTGCATGTCAAATGCTGATAATTCTGATTTTCGCAACCAATATTTTGGAAACCCTCCGGTTGAAAATGAGGATATAGTAATACTAGAAACAGATTCTACAATCAGAGGTGTTCATTCAAGCGTATACCAGTTGTATGAGACAAAAATAGCTGCTCTGATGAGAAAGAATGGAATCCTGGAAGGGCAATTGGCTACTGCACTAACAAGTCAAGAAACTGCAGAAAAAAATTTATCCTCTGTTCTTAAGAGCAGACAAGAGATGGAGAAAAAGTTGGCAGATACAATGAGAGAGATGGAGTTGCTGAAAGAGAAGTTGGCTAGTCTAGAGCTTGCCCAGGAGGAGGCCAACAACTTATCGAATATTGTCCACTCTGACAATGTACGGCTCGAGCACGATGTTGCTTTCCTTAAGGCAGTTTTGGATGACACGCAGAAGGTATAATACATAGTGCAGATTCCTGTGCAGGTACGCCATGATAATCATAGAATAACTTTTTGATGATTGATTGGGTTACCTATTTGTTGTTATAGGAGCTTCATTCAACTAGGGGAGTCCTTGCAGGGGAGAGAACGAGAGCATTTCAACTACAGGTACTATCTGAAAACACTGGAAACTCACTGACTTTCAAAAAAAGTAAGAAGGAACTCAGTATTCCCAACTTGATCTTTAACAGTCTTCTGATCAGGAAGGAAATTTTGCCTTATCAACCCCCACATCCTATCCTCTCTACCAAAACTCTTCCTTTTACATAGGAATTCTGCAGAGGAGACTTAAATGTTTCGTTCTTTCTAGCATGGTCAGTCTCTCTCTGTCAATGTAATTACTGGAAGTTCTGATGCTACCATTCCCATGGTCTTGCAGGTGGAAGTTTTTCATCTTAAACAAAGATTGCAATCCTTGGAAAACAGAGTTCCTACCCCAAGAAAACCATTCCACGTCTAGTAAGGAGAAGTTTGAAGGTCAGGGTCTTGCAACCCAGGAGCTTGTGAATTGTGAACCATGTGGAAAGATCCTCGTTCAACACCGTCAGCCTGTATAAAACGGCCAACGACCAATGTGGCCCAATATTTTGTGCTAGCCACCTTAGTTAAAGATGATTATTTTGCTGAGATGATCTTTGTACATAGGAACTAAATGTATATGCATGCTCGGTAGTTTAATATTCCTTATTTTCAATTCATTGTTGAGAACTGGCCACATGCCCGGAATGTTATGCACACTTTAAGCACCTCCGACGCAGCTATAACATATTTGGGAAGTGCATTCAGCCATATTGTACTAACCTGGCGGCCTAAGCTCTCAGAAACATGGAAAAAGAGTTTCATTAGTAATGAAAGCGATAAATTTCAGATGCTAAATCAGAAGAGAAGTAAAGAATTGGAAAGACAGGCTTGATATCATCACTGGAGTTACATCTTCCCATTTTTCAAGCTTACTGCTGAGAAAACAGACGACATTAGATATTAAAAACACTTATGATAAGCAAATGGATGAAACACTGAATTTTATTGGACTTAAGTAATGGAAAATGCAGAAACAGTAAGAGCCGAAGCTCTCCAGCCAAGTAATGGCCCCCAAGCTTAAGAGCTGAGACAGAAGAAAAGAAAAAACTGCCCCCTCACTGTGCTATCCGATTCTCTTACATAATCTCCCCTTCCCAAGATTTGTTTCTCTTTCCTCTGACAAACTCACCGCTAACAGCTACTCTCTTTTACTACTGAGTTACCATTCCCAAGTTACTAATTCTCAGGTTCTTTTTAGAAACGGGCGATTCGCATTTAAGAATAGTAATAAAAATGAGAATGAATATAGTGAGTAATGAGAATGGATATTATAATTATAATTATAATTATGATAGTTGATTAAGAAGAATAAATGATTACTATTACCATTAAAAGTATTTGATTCGTAAAAAAATTAAGAAATAAAAATTTATTATATTTTAATTAATTAATTAATTACAATATGTTGATTAATTAAAATATTG
>JAOQMS010000180.1:53963106-53981137 GCA_027563885.1 Erythroxylum longipes
ACAATATTTTAATTAATAAATGAATTATATTTTAATTAATTATATTGTAATTAATTAATTATAATATTTTAATTAATTAATAATCATATTTTAATTAGTTATATTTTAATTAATTGTAACAAGCATATCATGATACTCATTCCTCTAGATTAGGAGAGGAATGAAATATTACCTAAAAATAGGTAATTAAAATAATGACTATAATTATAATCCCTTATCGAACTCAATCTTTCATTTCATACTCATTCACCTTTTGTTATACCACTAAACAAGCACACCTTTAGTCATTCTCCTGGAATAAGTCAAAATGGATTTATGGCCCATGTTCTGTTCCTTTCCCCCATTTCTTCTGGAATAGGCCAAAATGGATTTATGGCCCGTGTAGCTATCAACTTACACGCAAATTGGGGTCAACCCTGCATCAATTTAATCCCCAATGTACATAAATGCGTCAATTTTGAAGTCAAGAGGTAAAGCATCAACTCAGTTTCAGGTCCTGCGTGGTATCCCCCTTGAAGAGATCTTTGGTAAGTCAGGCATTTCCGCAACTCAATAACAAAGATCGCAATCAAGACGAGTGAGTACATGATCCTTCGAGACTAGTTTACCCTGCAGCTATGCCGAGCCAGATCGATGTAGGAGCATTGAAGGTTTAAGAAAGAGAAAAGTCCTTTAGTCTCAGTTGAGCTACCCTATGATTGATAAGGCATATGTTAAATCTTTTGAACCTCTCTACGACTTTCTGCAATTTCTATGAAACTTAAAAGAGTGATTGAACTTGAGCATTGTTCACAGTTGGCAGTTGCAGCATAAATTGACAAGGAACAAAGTATCCTTACAAAGCCCTTGATCTAACATAAATCTTAGGATTAGCTGTTCCCTTGATAAGAAACTGATGAGCAGCTACTCCCCAAGTAATGGACAAGGTTATAGAGAGGAATCAGGATGGGAAAAATGACAAACATTACAACAGCATTGCATTCCATAGAAAAGATGTGAGCACTTGTGCCATCTGTATTGTTCCCACACAGCTTCTTGTACATCAGCCAGAGTACATAAATGATAATACAATGTCACGCAGTAAGTGATATAATGGGTAAGAAATCCTTGCCTCTATGGACAGTCATATCCAGTAAAACCAAAGTTTAAGAAAACATTCTGGTTAGTACATGGTCACCTTCTACATGGTACACAACGCTACTCTTCTTCTGGTTCTTCCTCTTCTTGAAGAAGATTTTCTCTGTTATCATGAGCCCAAAATCCGCGGACATCTATGAGCATACTGGCAACTGTTCCACCTTGTTTACAGCTTAGCAAATCGTTGAGTGTAATCCTCAGTGCATCAGCTGGCTTTACCATGTCCCAAATTTCATCTCTTACATCCTCAATGCACAATTCATAATTTCCTCCCTCAATCCATTTCTGATGCACATCTCTGTTTCAAGAAAATCATGAAATAGCTTTCTGAGATATCCATATCTTGCCAAATTCATTTAGAGAGTCACTTGCAAGATTGATGTGTTTGCTAACCTACAGGTCACATAAGTACACATTTCTAGTCCTCATAACTATTTCAATACTAAAGAATCCTGTAACAGAGGTAGTTAATACAATATTCCATCCAAACAAAAAGCTTTGGGGTTTATGTCTCTGAAGATTTGAGACTTGTAGAACTTGCTCAACCACTACAAGCAGGAAACTGCAGAGCTTTGTTTAGGAAGACTGAATCAGGAAACACCTAAGCTTTTTGATGCTCCCCTTCTTAGCTTCCATGCAAAGATTCAACTAGACAAAGCAAATATGAAGAATTTAGACACAAACCTGAAAAGAGAGTGGATATCGGCTGTTGTAAGGAATCCTCGCCCATGAAGATCAAGACATCGAAATAAATATGTCAATCCTTCAGTAGTATCCTTGTTTTCTAAGGCCAGAACAAAGTCGAGAAAGCTCTCAAAGTCCATCTCCCGAGAATTTCCTCCCCCCCTTTTTCCACGACGGACATGTTCATCGAATACTAATTTGAGAATGAAATGAAAATACTGAAATAAGAAAACAAAACTGAAGGGGAGATATCTCGAAAAGTGTAAGAAAAGAAAATCAAAGCACCTAAGGAAAGCACAAAATCATAGTACTGTGTCCAACATATGATGATCTCAATTAACATATTTTCAGAACCAGAAATTCAATTGGCTATGCTCAATAATGTAATGAAAGCAAAAAGATGATGAGTAATCACAAGAACAAGTAACACAACCACAGAAATTTGGACTAGTTTATTGTGCAACTGCTGTGGAATAGGTGAAAATCTTATCATGGACAGACACATAATGACTTACTGCTAAACTGAAAATGCTGGCAAAAGCCTATGCGTAGCAACCTAAACATAGGCTCCATATAAAACCTAGGAAATTACCGTATTGACTTTGAAATTTCCAAAAAAACTGTTTAATTAATACCTAATTTAGCTTAACAGAGTTGTGAGCATCTATTGGGCTGAAAGCTTGCACATAGACATTATAGCAATTGCATTGCAAGGTAATAAAAATGCCAAAGAATTTAACACAATAAGACATGAATGTTTAATAGAAGTATGGCAAGTGAAACTTTCTCCAACCTCTTTCAATAAAAATGTCTGTCAGTGTTCCATCAGCATATTCTCGAAGCTCTTGCTTGCTCAATGTTCCATTCATATCTTTATCAAGGGCAAGGTACATATCTGCAGAAGAACCATGATTCACTTAGATATACAATGTAATGTTATTAACTAAATAGGCTGATCTGCAATTTCCATGATGCACAACCACTTTTTATGCATATGAACAAAAGTTCACGTGTCTGGATTGTGCACTTAAGAGCCCCTTCACCCGAAAAGATAGGACAAAGAATAAAAAAAGAAAGGAAGAAGCAAATGACTTTATGAAGTCAAGCCAATCAAAATTGGACCTCGTTTCTATTCTTCCAGTAACTCCTCAAAGCAGGGTACCACATAAAGACATGATAATGGTGCCATTATTTCACCCATTGTTCACTATGCTTACCCCTTTTACTAGGGTCCCCAATAAGCTTACCTCACAACCACCTAACAATTACAGTGCTTGACATCATATCCTAATCCAAATTCTTTCTAATACAGTATTTAGTTACTTTGACTTAGTTACAAGGTTAAGAAGGCTCAACAACAGCAAGGAATGCTCCCAAAGTGTGATCAAATAAATAACAAGGAAAGTAGACATACATAAAGCCTGAGGTGGGGGTTTATGAGACAAATTTCTGCAGCAACAACTTAGAAGGAGGTAAAAAGAAAGAAAAGGAAGTTGGTAGCCAAAAACCCACCACATATACGCTGTGCAGATGTCAAAGAAAACCAATTTTCAGCTTGTTCAGTATCGGTGACTTCTTCCTCACTTTCCTAGTATCAACAAAGGTTAGATCAAACAAATCAGCCAGATGAGTAAGCGTCATTGAAACATTACTAAGTTCAACCTCATGGTCAGCCCAAAAAAATAGAAAATACAACCGATATAAAATCTGATTTTCATCGATAATTTTTATATTCATATGTTCACAAAAAGTACCAAATTGCATGTACCTGGTGTAGTTCCATTAGTTCCTGAAGACAGTTACTGAGCAGCACCTTCTTTATACAAGCTTTGCCTGCAAGCATAACCAACAATTGAAATACCATGAGCAACAAAAAGAACTTGAAAGGATAATGATCAAGGGTATCAAGCCATTTTCATAACATAATTTATCTTTAAAAGAGACTATTTGACAAAGAGTAGACAGGTAATGCAGATAACCACAGACTACTGCAGATTGGTTTCCTAAGGATATCACTGGTTTTTTGCAAAAGTTATTTGCCAACTCTGCAACACTCATTTAAGATAGTTAGAAGCACAAATAAAAAAGACAAGGTAAGTTCTATTAATTTTGCAAGAATATCTCTATCCTCACGCATCAATCTTAACTTTCAGGCTAATCTATGTGCAGATTCCTTCTCAAACTATCAATAACTGCAACAACTCTTAAGAAACAAGCACATGTTTAAAATTATTTCGATCTTATGTTTATTACTGTTCTTCCTCACCATGAGCCAATAACATGGCCATCTATTGTTACTAACAATGGTTGTTGGTTGCATCAATTCTCTATTGGAGTATCGAAAAAATTATACACTTTCGAAATCTAAAACCTAAAGACCAACATTGCTTTATATCACATAAGAGAACATTTAAAGAAGATCTGTGGATTTGATGATCTTTTATCAAGAATATAACAAGACAGAGGAACTCAACCAAACGCAGTAAAACATCCAATATCTCAATCTTTGAGAAAAGGGCAAAAGCAAATCATAAAACTTGATGATTAAAATAGTACTAAAAGATATTACCACATTACTACTAAAAAGGAAGCTGAGCAAACCTCGCCTATGAGGATCACAAAAGAAGAAGAATTTATGTGCAGCAATGCGGCAATACATTTGAACAAATTGAGCAGGCATATCCCGTAGTTGTGCTAAATTAGGGATCAGCCCTCGTATATAGGCCTCCATTTCCTGTCAAATTATATATACTAGAAGGTTAACAAATGAGATGCTAAAGTTATAGCTAGCAACAGATATGATATAGATTTTCAGAAAATATTTTCAATTTTGACTATGCATCAGATCCATACATGTGATTGAAGAAAACCGTCAGAATCTTCATCAAGCTCACTCATATCTATTCTTGCCTGCGTCAGAGATACCTGAACAAAATAGATGCAGGCAACAATTTGTGAAGGTTAAGTCCAACTCGATCATTATATTTGGGCCTCTACATATCAATCTTATGTCTGCAAGAAAGGATCTTTAGAACAAGAATGAAATATGTACTTACAGTTCGCATCACATAAAGGTAAAAGGGCAAAATAGCAATTCTCCCAGATTCATCTTTCTCAAACTTCATAAAATTAGATGGGCTAAAAAAGCGTCGACATTTGGGCCCTATTTGCTCTGTACAAACGGAGGCTATGTGACAAAAATCCTCATAATTCATCTACAAGAAATTAATAAAGCAGTAGTTAACATTACCAAAGACTAAAACAAATGGTTCAGCAAGTTGTAATGCCACAACAGTAAATTATCAAGGAACATAAGCAGAGCTTAACTAAAGTACTTAAAAGAATAATTATGCAAGCACAAGATAGACTATTCAGAATCTTTGTTGCACCTTTCCATCAAAAATTAACAGATCAATACAAGTATTGTCTCTAACATATGTTTAATATGGAATTGATTGTAAGCATCTTCAAGTAATGAGCAATTAATAGTCCATTATTGACATTACAGATCAAAATCCAGAACTAATTAGGGCTAAGCTATCATACTAATCCACTTCCATTTGGCAGTAAGAGGATAAGCTTAGAGTAATGATGGACCCACCAATACTATTAAGATTTTTAACACAACTTAAAACAGTTTGAAATAGCAAGCTCCACATACCTTTTCTGCGCTAGTGGCATCGTCAATCACACAGTTCTCTCTCAAGCAAACCCACATTGCATCCAGATCATCAGCATTTAGCAAAAGATCTGATTGTTTCTGCAAATTCAAATGAATGATGTCACCACTAAAGCAGTAAGCCAAATGCTCTACACAATCAATAGAGTAAGAACAGCAAAACACAATCAATAAAGTAAGAATAACAAGTAGACCATGCAGGAAGGTAAATGCAATCAATAAAGTAAGAAGAAGCAGATGATACAGGAAGGTAAATCATACCTTTAAAAATCGATACTTTGCCAATCTTTGGACCCTGTGACTAATTGATCCTTCTTCAGGTTTCTGTACAAAGAAATCACATAATAAGAACCAACGAGCAACCAGCCTTGTAGCAGCAAGAGACCAAGTCAATAATTGCAGATCATGCCTTTCTATAGAACGATGGTATAGTACCAGCTTCTGCACTCTTTTGCTGCTTCTCTTTAAAAATATCAAGCAAAATCCTCTTTGTCTCAAGCTCTACGTGACATGAGAAAACAAAATGAGATTGAATTTTCAAAGAACTAATCTTTAGGCTATGTTTGGTTGGGTGGTTATTAATGGAATGAAATAGAATGTAATATTATTCTATCGTTTAGGAGGAGGGTTTATAATAGAATGTAATAGAATAGGAGGGAAGGAGAGGATTTCACATTACATCTCATTCCATCCTAAATAGTAAAAATAAGTAACCTCCGATTTGGAGGGTTTAAGATGAAATGTAAAATAATAAACTACATTCTACTATATTACATTATTAACCCTTCCATCCCTCCCAAACAACAATTTTCTAATATTACATTCGTTTACATTTCATTCTATTATAAATTATTCCATTCCATTAAAAACCAAACTACCAACCAAACATAGCTTAGTTAGAAGAACATATACTTGGTCTCGAAAAATAAACCCTAATAGGAGGATTGTTCCAGATATTCATGATTTCGTATTCTGTTGCATTACAATCTACCAAAGACTACATATTTAATTGCACAAAAGTAACCAAGTAAATGTTAGATAAAAATATCATACTTCCAAATTAACCCAACAAAAAAAAATTGAAACTTTGATCAAGGTACATGAATACAAGAGTGAATATTAACGAGCAAAGAGTTTGACTTTGGGAACACACCCATGAGTGCCTCAGATCCGAGTCCGGCACCCGATCCAATATACCGGCGGAGGTTTCGAACCCATAACATAGACGAAGCCGGCGGGATCTTCCTCTGCGAGTTCGCCTCGTGGTTCTCGCCGTCGCTTGAACCGCTGTACATGGCGGAGGCTAACGAATCAACAGGGCTGAATCCGGCTAGTTTGGATTTTAAATTAGTGCTTCAAATCTGCGAATGAGAACTCTAGAACTACAGGCATTTACTGAGTAATATGGAACCCAGAACCTATGATGAGGTTGCAAGTTTTTGAATCCGTTAACTAGGGATTTTGCACTAGTCAATTGGGGCTTTTTGCAGTTTCAACTACACGGGTTTGCCCATTTTGAATTTGTCTCTGACAACTATTCCTTTATTTTTGAAATTGTAAGTTATCTTTATTTAGAGTTAAAGTTTATAACGAAATGTAACAGAATGGATTATAACGTAATAAAATGTAAATAAATATAATATTAAAAATTTATTGTTTGGAAAGAATGTAAAGTTTTATAATATAATATAGTAAAAAATTATTGGAGGAAGAATTTATAATGTAATATATTATAAAGTTGTTTATCATTTTATATTCCATCCTAACTCTTAAAATTGGAGATTTTTTATTTTTACTAATAGAATGAAATGTAATATAAAATTCTCCTCTTTCATTTCATTCTATTATATTTCATTATAAACCTTCCTCTTAAACAAAATAATATTACATTTGATTCTATTCTATTATTAAACCCCCAATCAAGCATAGCCTAAGCTTAGCAAATTAAGCATGCCATTTCAATTAAAATAAGGTGGATTAATTTTTTTAAAAATTTTGATATTATTTTAATTTAATTTTTAAATGTGATTCTTTTCATTTTTAATTTTTAAAAATGAAACACAAAAATGCTATTTAAATAAAATAAAATCAAAATGATATCATTTCATAACAAAATAAACAAGTTTCAAGTTTCAATTTAGTATGAAGTGATCAAATTAAGGTCAGTTGAATTTTAAATCAAACTCAATTTTGAGTCTTGACTCAAACAATTAAAAAAAATTAAAATTTATATTTTTAAATTAAACACTAAAACAATATTGTTTAAAAATTTAAAATTAAAACAATATTATCTTGAGACAATATGAAAGATAAGACTCATCCAATCCAACTCAACTCAATATATTACCAAATTTTCAATGAAATATACTATAAATTATACTATTTGTATTTAAACCTCTTTAAATTAAGGTTGACAAAACCAAATCATTTGATTGGGCTTATAATTAGGTTAAGACTTGAATTCAAACTACCGAATTGACATGAACCAATTCAATAAATTTTAATCAATTATACTAAAATAATATTAGTTTATAAATTAAATCAAATTTATCAATATCTCAAACTTTGATTCAACAAGATTTTAAAATAAATATAATAATTATATAAAAAATACTTAATTAATATATAGATAAAAATCTAAATAAAAATTTTAAATTGGATCCAAACTCAAGGCTTTCCTCTTAGAAACCCTAAACTGACCAATCTTTCCTTGTTAAATTATCACCTTAAACAGGATTTGTTCTATAGTCCCAGACCGTGTAAGACATATGATATACAGGATCTTCACGAGGAGATAAGTATGCTCCATACTTATCTCCTATGTATGACTGATGGGCTACATTATTCAAGACTTAAGGTTTCAGGAGGGAAGAAGTTTAGAGAGAAGCCACTAAACAAAGCAAACTCAAACTTTCATTCATCTCAAACTTAATCGATTTCAACCTCTCGATTTTAACCTATGTTTCATCCCCTCTACATACAACGATAGACAAATCTTGCTTTTATAGGAGAAGCAAGGGAATACAAACAAACTACTTTAGATAGGGAATATATTCCTTAGGTACAATCATGACAACTTTAAAAAAGAAGATGCCCCAAGTACAATCATTACATACCTTAAAAAAGCAAATAGTAAAAATATTCCTAAAAAATAAGAAAGAATCTTGGGAAGTGGGTGTGGACCCCAAAGATTCTCTTATCAAGGCATTAAAAGACACACAATTATAATATATTATAATGATGTCTAAAAAGGAGAGTCTCACATTAAAGAATGGAGTCCAACTCATCATTTATCATGAATTGGTTCGTGCCATGACTGAAGATTATATGGAGAGCCTAGATCACTTGAATTGTCAATATAAGAATGAGCTTCGTAGCTCTTTTGTCTTTTGTCTTTTGCTGGGACTAGCATCATCTATGCGGAGTCTTTGCATGAATTGATTAAGCTCTTCTTCATTGGGGATGTAAATGTCATCATTAGGGTCTTGAGCATCCTGGAAGAGAGAGACTGGAGGTTGTGAGGTCTTGCAGTATCGAAGGCATCTTGGACTTGGGATTTTTCATTAGTTTCGGAATACATTGGGCTGTTTGGGTCTGATATGTCAACTTCTGGTGCTTCAAATTTACCAGGAACAAATTTTCTTAGGTAGGGCCCAAGAGAAGTAGAAAGGACAGGTGTATGTCAAGGAAAATGATTTACCTCTTTAAGAAAATCCCTAAGAGATTCAAGAACATTGTCCTTGTACCTTGGCCAATAAAGTGAAACATGATGAAAATAGACATAGTTTTCAGAATAAATTGCACTAGTTCTTGCTATGAGATATGGATAACGGATAACGAAGAAACACTATATAGATTGTCTCTTATAAGATGCTTCCCATAATCAATGTTGTTCAATGACTATGGAAAATTGTTTCTTCCATTGTTTTAGTGGTTGATAACACTAAAGGAATGTCCATAATAGAGACCTTTCATTGTCTCGATCACACAAATATTGGTAGATCTGTAGAGGAGGTAAGGTAATAGCACATGCATAAAGGGTTGAGAATGCCCAAAGATACCATAATGCATTATTAGAAAGAGGATCATCAAGAAAGAATAGATTAAGGTAGGGCGCTTTAAGGTTAAACAATGTGGTGTTGCAAGGTGAGTTGGTTTCACTGAGGAAGATGTGTAGATAGTATAACAAGCTCATGCGAGCAAGGGTTGCAACTTTAGCAACATTATTGGGGGCACTAGCAATAGGAGGAATAGATTTCTTTGTTTTTGCAGTAAGAGGAAGTTTAGCCATGGAAAGGAGTAAAATAACAATACTGAAAGAAAGAGATAAGAAATCAGCCAGGATAATACATTTGGTAAGGTGGATAGTGTATTTATAGCAAGAAATCTTCTTAGGAAAGATTCCTGAAGGATGTAAGCATATTGAATTTAGTTGGTGGATGGCCTTGGTTTGTTCCGAATTCCAAGGTGCAGGATTCTTTTTCAGTAACTTGGATAAGGATGATCTGTAGCCTTCCACATGTGGCATGAAATCTCTAAAATAATTAACAATCCCGAGGAATTGTTGAATCTGTTTAACAATGAGATTATCATCAGGAAAATATAATTGCTCTTGAGCTCTATGTGGACTTGGCTGATAAAATCTATCATTGAACTGTATGACCAAAAACTCAACTTCTTTGGTTCTAATGAGACTTTTTTTTGCCATAATGTCATACTGTTTAGTAAGCTCTAAGAACTTTTGGAGTAGGTCCTTATATTCTTCATGGGTCATTGAGTACAGTAGTATGTCATCGATGTAGAACAGAGCACTATGGAAAAGGGGCTCAAAGATCTTTGTCATTGCTCTTTGGAATAGTAACGGGGTAGTTTTGAGTCTAAATGGCATAACAATTCATTGGTACTGTGCATTGGGAATGCAGAACATCATCTTGTAATGTTCATGTGGGTTAACGCCCAATTGCTAAAAAACTACTTTCAAATCAAACTTTGAAAAGATAACAACTTCCTTAAGGAATAATACCTGTATACTAATCTTTGGTAGAGAAAACTTATCATCTTGCAAGAATCCATTAAGAGGCTTGTAGTTAATAACCAATCTCTTTTTACCCCGCTTTTGTTTAGACCTTTTATTAATGTAAAATGCCTGATAAGCCCAATTAGACTTCGTGGGTTCAATAAGTCTTTGTTGCAAGAGAATGACACACTCTTCTTATGCTAGCTTGAGATCATTAGGGTTTATCTCTGGATGTGTCGCCTTTGTTGGATTGATATCCTCATTCTTCTTAAAAGGAAGATGAATGAAGAATTCAACATTTTTCCATAGAGGCTTAGGATGAGAGAGCTGTGGATGAAATTTAGGACAATAGTTTAATAACTGATCTCTAATGGTTTCATATGGTGTAGGAACTTGTGTAAGATCGAACACATTTTTTATCTCTGTATACGAACTAAAATAAGCTCAATACCTGAGGCCTATATGTAGGATCTGTAAAGATGAGGCTTTACTGTATACGTCCATCATAATTAGAATGTTTGGGCTAGGTAACTGGCTTTCAAGTACTTTAGTTCGCGCTGTACACTGAGGAAAGAATCGAATCCTGATCTTGCTCTTGGTGATAAGCCCAATCTTAAATGAGTTACTATCAGTAGCAATGAAATAGTCGTCAAGAGAAGTCCACGCTTAAGAAGGTAAAATACTGGGCTTCATGATTGTTTTGTTTATGGATCTATTATATTTATGCTATCGAAGAAGTTGGATCTGGACATACAAATGAGAAACTTCAACTTGTTGAGGATCCAGTTTCAAACATGTCTGTCGTATCATATATAGATAATTGTCCTCAAAAGAGAATGAATAATCAGAAGAGTGTCATCAAAGGAAGTAACTGAAACAACAAACTTTGTATCATTGTCTTCACTTGAATGTTCCTCAATAAGGTCTTCAAGGTTATTAGAGGAATGAATAAGCAGGATTGACTAAATTGATTCTAATAACTTGATATCCTTTTTGTTTTTGTGAGGACATTGTCTTGCAAAATATCTTAGTTGTCCATAGAGAAAACATCGATCAGCCTTTTGAGATTGAGGAGGTTTGCGCTTAAAGAAACGAACAAATCTCTTCTTTTTCTTTTTTGTCCTAAAGGGCTTGTGGCCTTCCATAGGAGATATATAAGATTTGTGGAACTTTTTGCTCTTATAGTAAAGCTTCAAGTGATGATGCTTTTTCTTGTTAGCACAATCACAATCTTTTTTTTTCACGTAGTTTATCTAGAGAGGATAAATCAAGCTGATAAATTTCTCCAAGAGTAATATCTGTTATATTTCTACATAAAGCTGCAATGGTCTGTTGCAATTTTAGTTGCAATTCATCAGGTAAGGATGAGAAGAAGGTATAACGGAGATTCACGTCATTTGATCCGTTGAGAAGATAATACTTTTCCATCATGCATTGAAAATGCTTTTGAAGTTCATGTCATTCAAGTGAACAACATTTCATTTCAAAATACTCTTGACGAATTTACTTGTCAATGAGTTGGAAGTCACTTATAAATTCTTTATGGATAATACCAAATAGAATACTTGCATAAGTGACTTGAATATATTGTAAGCGTTTGTAGTCATCAAGACTTTGCCACTATTCTCGTAAAGTACCAGTGAAGTGAGAAGTGAACTCAGACAAAATATCCTGTAAAAGAGTATTTAGTAGAGTCATTTGCAAATCTAGCCATATT
This sequence comes from Erythroxylum longipes, assembly GCA_027563885.1. NCBI lineage: Eukaryota > Viridiplantae > Streptophyta > Magnoliopsida > Malpighiales > Erythroxylaceae > Erythroxylum > Erythroxylum longipes. The sequence goes on from JAOQMS010000180.1 coordinate 53,975,341, forward strand.
TCAAATTCATTAAGACGTTCTCTCCATTTTTAGGAGGGAGGTCATTAAATGTAAACCAGAGACCTGAAGTAGATTTGATTGGCTATATTGGAACTTCCGGTGGTGATGATATGAATTGTTTAGGGTCTACTGAGCCTGTAGAATCAACATCACTGATATTTAGATTGACTTCAGTATGTTAAGACATTGTCATCATAACCTAAGCGAGGTCAGATAAATCAGCAAATTGTTTAGATTAATCTACAGGTGATTCGAAAATTGTAGAAAATTACTTAGAGGGTTGCTTAGATTGTTCAGAGGGTTGCTCAGATTGTTCAGGAGTAATTTCTGGTATAGGTGTTGGAACTTCTGGAACCTCAATAGGTGCAAGAGTTTCTATGAACTCAGGTACTTTATCTTTGGCTGAAGAGGATGTAGGCAGAGCGTTTGGTGGAGATGAAGGTGGTGTTTTGATATGAATGGTTTATTCCACGGAGTAACAGGTTTAGTATGTGAAGTAGAAGGAATCAATGGATCTTTGGATTTTTCAGAGTGGGACTTTAGTTTAGCATCTGTCTTGGGTTTACTAAAAAGAGGATGAATGTGTTGTCTGATCAAAGGATAATTCCTCTCAAATACTTTTTCATAACAACAACGTCTAGATATGAAGGATAAGTAGGAGAAACATACATAGGCTGAGCAACTGGATAAGTAGGAGGCTAAGCTTCATAAACAGTTTTAGACTATTCAGTTTGCATGTTAGCTTCCATATGTTGAAGAACTTCTTTTACCCTTCTAAGTTCTTGCTCCTTAACTATAAAGTCTAGTCCAAAATATTGTGTTAATATAGTGGTGAAGATCAGCATCAAGTTGTTTCATCTGATCTTTGTAAGATTTGTACAATTTCGGATTTAAGAAGAAACACTATCTACTCGTTGATGAGTTGAGTGATTATGTTGATTGATTCCATCCAATTTAGAATCAATCATTCGTAGAACTTTGTTATATGCTACTGCCTTATTGATATGCCAATTGAGAACTTCATTAGTAGTATTAGACACTAAAGTTCCTTGAGAAGCTATTTGCTTCATCAATGCTCTGATGTAAAAGACGAAAATCTTCCTCATACGGTTGAATCATCATACAAGGTATGGGAGCAAGAGATACAATAGGAATAGGAGGAATTACTGGTTATGGTTTGGAGATTGACTATGAATAATCTCTTCTAGTAGGTTTAAGCATCTCACGAAGAGATTTAGGCTTGAGCCTTTCTGTTTTGAGATAAATAGATTTGTTGGAATCATCATCAAAATCATCCTGACGAGGATGATATTGTTAAGAAGGTATAAAACGAGTATGTGATTTTTTCTTTCTTCGTCGTTGTCGATTGTACAACTCATCATTATCATCATCATCACTGTCTGAGTCTAGATTCAGACAAACTTGGCAATTTGGCTCACACATAGAGGGATTTGTATCCCAGATGAAATGTCCACAATGATGACTTACATAGACTGGATCTCCATCAGATTTGACATAATGAATTGGAAGGTCTTTGCCTTTTGTATGATACATAATAAGTTATAGCATCAAAACTAGGCCAGAAGCACTTGAAATACCTAATTGGTCATCAATAGGTCTGGTGTAGATAGATTTCACTGATCCATCTCGAAGAGTCTGAAGAACTGGAGGAGTGGCTGTGTGAAATGAGTGTTTATGATGAGTATGGAACTCTTTCTGGTAGTTTGTGATCCATTCTATCAACATTAGTTTTTCTAGCTCTTTCAGAGGCAATTGCTTCGGGATCTAGATGATAATGGTCTGATCATTGGAACGATCAGCAATTATGTAATGAGCATCCGAAGTAGAGTTTGGAAAGTTTAGATCTACAACATGATCCTAAAGGCAATAGATCTTTTGATAATGTAGTGTATCCATAATTGTTGTAGGTTCTTGATTTGCTCCGGTGATCTGGATCTTGACTTGGAGTCTTTCAGATAACGTTGGATCATCCAACCTGATGTTGAAATCAAGTGCTATGATCAGGATAACACTTCCATTATTGAGAGTTGTATGCAAGGTACCAATTAGAGCATTTTTTATACGTTCTGTAGGCAGTGTTAAGAAGAGATATCCTGACTGTAGCAGGCATTCCCTTTCTTCCATGGAGAGTAAGAACAAGTTGAACTGCTCCTACATGTAGATGAGTATGGTTATGCTCTCTCCAAAGAGAGATGAGGTCCTTGGGGATCTCCAACTTTACGTACCATTATGCAAAAGTAGCTTGTAAACTACACTGTTCAAGACGAGTAACTCTAGATGTTTTCCTTTATTTTTGGCCTTTTTGTAAAGATAATAGTACGAATACTACGAGTCCAAAATGATCTTTAAAATAGATACTATACGGACTAAGTAAAGGAAGAGAAGATTCACAAATAGGATTTTCTACAGGAACATGGGTAATTTCTACAAGGTTTTTTATCCTATTAGATAAAGTACGTTTAACACTAAAAGGTAAATCGACAACTGAAAGAGTAGAAGAAAGATTGACAGGGTCACTATTCATAGGTTCACTCGTATTTTCTAGTCTCCTTACTCACTCTTATCAAGAATAATGTAGACTACCCATTATACATGATGGATATGACTCTTATGGCAACTAAGTTTATGGTTCCTATAGTAACAAAGTTTATGGCACATAGGTCTCAGAGCCTTACACAGAAATATGACAAACACTACTATTGGAGAAATTTATCAGCTTGCTTTATCCTCTCTGGATAAACTCTGTGATCAACAAGAATTCTTTAAGACGATGATAATAAGTTTGTTGTTTCTATTTCTTCCTCTGATGACGACTCCTCATTTTCTTATAAGAATGATTCTCTATATATGTTACAACAAACATGTTTGAACCTGGATCACAAACCAATTAAACTTTCTCTTCCGTATGTCCAGATCCTACATCTTCGACAAGACAAATATGATAGACCCATCAAAGCTATTGAGTTTATGAATATTGGATCCAGCAGAACAATCACAAAGCCCAGTATTTTACGTCCTGAAGCATGGACTTCTCAGGACGAATATTTCACTGTTGTCGATTCTTTCCACAATGTACAATGTTGACTAAAGTTCTTGGAAGCCATTTACCTGGCCCAGACATTCTAATTAGGATGGACGTATATAGTAAAACCTCACCTTTATAGATCCTACCCATAGGCCTTAGGTTTCGAGCTTATTTCAGTTTATACACAAAGATAAAAAAATGTGTTCGAGCTTACACAGGTTCTTACACCATATGAAGCCGTGAGAGATCAGTTGTTGAATTATTATCCTGATTCTCATGCACGGTTCTCTCATCCTAAGCCTCTACAAAAAATGTTGAATTCTTCATTCATCTTCCTTTAAAGAAGAACGAGGATATCAATCTGACAAAGGTGATACATCATAAGACTTGTCAGCTTTAAAACTAGTCTCAGTTATGATTGTGGGCCTTGCAACTGAAACTATGGCTAAGTCAAAATCCATTGCACCAATTGGAATTGGATCTGTTTAGACGAATCCGCATAATTCAGACCATTGAACTTGACCAAGCCATTTCCTAAAACAAACAAGTTACTAAATGCTACAAATACAATATATAGCCCATGCATTAATGCTTTAAGTAGACCTAAATAAATTCAAACTAATAATAAACTTTGATTATGCATTTAAATTCTTCTCTGGGTGAAATTTAAATACATAGTTGTAACCTATCATGATGCAAATATAGTTCACTATAATAAACAATTAATCATATTCTAGTCACCATGCCTGTTATCTTTGGATATACAATCATATTAACCAAATATGTTGATAAAGTCCCTTTAATATCATTAATTATAAGCAATGGTCCACCTTTGGGTGACCTCCTAGCGTTATAATTAATAATCTCAATTGTTCAGGTCAACCTTTATGTCATTTTAGTAGCATTATATTAACATGGACAATAGGAACATTCACAATTAAATGTTTAATATTTTCAAGCTAGGTCACTTTGGTGACTAACAAGTTTTTTTTACAGTAAACATTTAATTAGTAAGTATACATAAAATTTGAAATTTAACTTTAATGTTAAAAGATGATACTGTAAAGTCTAAAAACCTTTTAGGGACAAAACTGTAATTGTATTACTAAATTATAATAGTCCAAAAATTATAAGGACCAAAATATAACTGACCATCTTCAACCTTTTATTTTCAATTAGAAAACATAATTTCCAGCAAACTATAAATCCAAAACATATCTCGTACGTTTTTTTTTTGTAAAACTTATGCTTTATAAATACAATGGTAAGCCCCACGCTCTAATGTTATCCATTATTAAAACAAATAATGAATTTTACATATTCAAAACCTTTTGGAAGACCCTCGTACATGAAATCACTTTACAAAACTTTCAATCCAAATAATTAATTCTTTACAATTAGAAAGCTAAGGTCTTTCTTATGGTGGGCCCACAAACATAGAATTTTATTTTACTTTGATGTTTTTCAGAATATGTAGTAAACAAGTAAAGCAAACATAAAACTAAAACTTTTGATCACAGGTCTAAGCAATAAAGTGCAACGCACGCGCCTCATCTTCCTCGAGCGACACTAGTTTCCCCTTTTTTTATTTTATTCTAACATCGTCTTTCATGGATTCTTCTTGCAATTCTTTTCCAGAATCCTTTCTTAACTTGAGCCAACAATAATGACATCCACCATTTTGCTTATTCGTTGGTCAAAACAACGAAATCCAAGTATTCCTTACTCTCATATAAGTTTCTCACTCTAAACCATCCATCTATATTTTGCTTCAGTCAAGCATTGAGAATGAGATTCAAGTCCTTAGAAAACTGATTCTATCAACATCTAAAAACAACTTTTCCTGTTCCATATAGATCAACACCAAAATTCATCAAGAAATCTACGGGAATATAAGAATAAAATTATAAGTTTGCGGTTCATTTCTATTTCTATTTTCTTGTTTATGGTAGCTCCATTCATGGCAATTCAAGATGTTGTATATGAAGAAAGCAACGCCATTACAAATACAAAAAACAACCATTCCAGAAACGAAACGAAAAGTAGATGACGATAAACAACAAATAATGCAACACCTTGCTCTGATACCAATTGAAAGACATTTATGGATCGATTAATAACACTGCAAAACAAACCTGAATCTATGATGTTTGAAATTCTTGACAAAAATTTATTCCCTCTCTTCGTGTTTCCTTTTGTAATTAGTTTCCACAATGGTTCAGAAACTTATCTTTAATGATTTTTTCTAAAACATACAAACTCCTGAATCAACATGTCTGTTTATTTGAAAGGAGAGAGGGAAAGGGTCTTGGACCCATTTGAGGCCAACTCCTTAATACCCAATAATCATTATCTTAGGCTCTTTTCCTTGGACTCAAACTTATAATTGACATGGACCACTAAATAATCTAACAAAAAGATTCAAGGTTTGGGTTTGCAGGGATGGAGAGGAGCCACTGGTTCACACGACACCATTGCATGAAATATATGGCATTGAAGGGCAATTCATCGATGAGATGGAGATGGGTAAGAGCTACTCCGTTGCTCACCACCCTGACCAGGCTCGTGCATTCTTAATGTAACATCCCGTCCCCATATTAAGGGTTAGGACCTAAAATTTCAATGTATGTAAGCTTACAGAGAGATTAAGGAAATGCATTTTTCTTGCTCATATATAATGTTAGCATATATGCATATGAATATTGAATCTTTGCACAAAAATAAGTGTACATGCATTCATTGACAACTTCT
>JAOQMS010000180.1:53989896-54005862 GCA_027563885.1 Erythroxylum longipes
TGTTTCCTAATATGGCATATAATCAAATTCTAAGCTGCTAAAGTTCCCGATACTTCACAAATGATCTATAGCATTTTATATTGGATTCTGTGTTTCATTCTGCTATCGTGATTCGTGTTACCTGGAGACACGACTGTGTAACTCCCCTTTTTATAAAGTAATGCATTTCACGTTCTGCCTCATGAGTTCTCTTCACTCCGTGTTCAACGCAGCACAAGAAAGTTTAGGAAAGAAAGTAAAGCTATCCTGACAATCTGAATTGATGGTAATCTCTCTTCAAAATTTATTACATATATCGGTGGCTATCTATGTTATGTTTACCTCGATGAACTCAACAACAACAACACCTAATCTAGTATAAATTTCGCTAGGACTCAAGGTATGGGAAAGTCTTGTGGTATGCAGCTTAATTAGGGAATCTGTTTCCAAACTTATCTTGATGAACTCGAAGTTGGAAATTCCATGTCACGTTAATTCCGTGGCTCCATGTTCTTAGGAATAATAATCAGTAGAAAATTAATAATAAGAATAAGAATAATAAATAAATAAATAAATTTAATAAAATTAATAATAATAAGAATAAGAATAATAACAAATAATAATAATAATGAAAATAATAATAACAATAATAATAACAATAACAATAATAATAAAGAATTTAATAATAATAATAATAATAATAAATAATAATAATAATAATAATAATAGTAATAACAATTAATAAGAATGATAAAATTAATAATAATAATAATAATAAATATAATTATTATCATTATTATTTTGATATTTTTGTTAGTTATTCCTTTGTCATTCTAAGTTTATATTTTCAACCCAAACATTAGCATAGAAATTCTTTAACAATAAATTAAACAAAGTAATACTCATTCGATTCTATTCTTCATTTTTTTCTAATAACAAATCTATTCCTTATCTATTTCAATAGTTGAACCAAACACGTTGAGTATATTACTTCCCTCCAATTCTATCAATAGCATTCTTTGTTACCATCAATTTATCCTTCTCTAGCATCAATGTCCACCTTTAAAGTAACTTTACACAAGCCCTTCAATGGATATGAATTCTTTGAGACACACCGGTTTTGCTTTCATTCAAAGACGCACAACACCACCTCAAGCCGGCGAGAAAACAGGCCGTCAAAAACAGGTAGAACCTGGTAGGTAAAGGTTCCTTGGGGTCGATATGCTGCAGAAATTGGAGACCCTACGACCAAAGGAAGGCACTGGCTTGGCACATTTGATACTGCTCAAAAAGCAGCTCTAGCTTATGATATAGCTGAACTTCCTACGAAAGGCACACAAGCAAGAACGAACTTTGTTTACTCTGAAAATGGTATTGCTCTCCATCCTCTTCTTACTCTCCCCGTGTGGGCCTCAAGCTTTATTGCCACCAACACAGTTTCTTGTTAATGGTACTCATCAAACCAAGTTAACTCAGAACATATTAATGAGTGGAAGAGATGTTTGAATTCGAATGGTAGTTGTTTCCATTGTTAAGTTCATGTGAAAAAGCATCATTTATTGACGCGGTCGAGGTTTGTGTTCCTTGCCAGCAGCCACATCCACATAAACGTATTCCAACAATGTAAGAAGAATCAGTCACTGAACTCAGTGACTTGTCCACTTTCAAGATTCCATATTATGGAGATACCTGACGAGATTGAAGTATACAACCACTTTGTGTTGCTTGTAGTATCAATCTCAATACAAAGTGTATTTATAGACGAAAAGAGTGCATTTTATTGAATTGTTAGTGTGTAGTGGTAAAATTGTACACTTTAACTTTAAATTAAAATAGTCTAAATCAATTTAGATAATACGAATTAGGTAAATTCAAACTCAAACTCATCCTAAAACTTGACCAACTCATACATAATCTATTAATTTTGAGCCACTTTTACCATTCTTAAGTCTTGTCCTTGCTGACTTTATGAATGGTTACTATAAGGAGGGACCATTGCCTAATGTGGTAGTTTAACATGTCTCCATTTCTGCTGACCATGTCTAGTGTTGTTTCCATCATCCACTTTGTCCTCTATTTCTTTAAGTAGAGATATTAACAAGCCGGGCCGGGCCAGAAGTAGGGTGACCCGTGGCTCGGCGGGCTAGGATGGGTTGGCCTATGGCTTGATGGGCTAAGGGGGCCGGACTAACCTGGCTCGTCAAATTCTTTTAAAAGCAAAACTTCCAAAACGACTTTGTTTTGGAAGGCTGGTTGGCCGGCCAGTGACCCAATCAACCCGGACCAATTTTGACATCCTTATCTCTAAGCGACCCTTCCTTAATTAAAGTTTAAAAGAATGACATCAATCTGATTCGAGTTTGAATTCAAACTTAAATAATTGAATCAAGATTTGTCTCAGTTTGAGTTTTGGATAAATTTTAAAAGTCCAAAGTTGTTAAAGTTGTTTGATTGATTGAGTTTAAGCTTCTCAACGTATATTCGCTTGAACTTAGCTTGAGTTTAAAATTTTTAATTTATTTCATTAAAATTGAGTTGAACTTAAGAATATTGACGGTCCATCAAGAATAGTATTGGGTACGGTAATAAGTGGAGTTAGGGTAGATTTGTTAAATGAACTTGTATTGTGCGGTCGAAATATGAATTTAAACTCGAGTAAACCACATAAAATGATAGCATTTTAGATAATTTTTTAAAAAATGACATCGTTTTAGTAAAAAGTCAAAAGTACATTTTGGTCCTCCACGTTTACAATAAAATACAACTCGAACTCTAACTATGAATATCAATAAGTCATGTCGGACTGGTCCAAGAGCTAGGGCTAACCAGCTGTGGCAAAAATTACCTTAACTTAACAAACAAGGAAGGGACTTGAAGATCCCTCAAATGCTATAAAAAAAAAGGACCTTTTTCCTTCCAATTCTAAATAGCAAACTCTTGATTTTTCTACTTACTGCTCTGCTGATGGATAATCATACCTGAGAACTGCTCTTGTGTCAGCAGCTGCGGTAATGCAGAGGATGCAAGCATTTTCCGGAATGATTGGACGTAAAGTGTCTGTAGATGGCTTTTTAAGTCCGTCGTCAAATCCCTAGAATTTAGTTAAATAGGACCAAGACCGGCCTTTGGTTGCTCGTGCACGGGGAATCCACTCTTCAAGATCCAGATCTCATGCTCTGTTTCGGGTCTGTCAGGTTAGAGATAAGGTGGTCGTTAGCCCAGAGGTTGGGTTGAGTCGGTCCATGCTCAGCCCGTGGTCTAATTGGGCTGACCACTTTTGGCTCTAACCGGGCCAAGTTAGGCTAAAATTGACATCCTTAATTCTAACGTTTTTAAGTGTTTAAATTTAATCATAACGTTTGCAAAATATTTAAAAACAAATCTCAAATGAATGAACAAAAATTTTGATAAAATTAACTTTTATCAATTAAACGACATGTTAATGCTAACTTATTATTATTTTAATTTTTTAAATAAAAAATGAGTCTCCTTGTCATATAATTAACTTTTTAAAATTAATTAAATATTGATTTTACTAATATGTGACAATAAGACCCACTTTTATATAAACAATCGGTCCTATTTGTTACGTGACAATGAAACTTATTTTTATCTAAAAAATTAAATTATCGACATGTCTTTTAATTTATAGGGGATAATCTTTAAATTTTGTTTTAAATATCATGAAAATTTTAGGGCTTAATTTGAATAATTCATATGTTAACGGTAAAAAAGCACTTTTAGTCTGTAATAAAATGATTGAATTTTGGATTAGGCGTCCAAATGTCCAATTGACCCATCGAACCTGACATGAAAGTTGGTCAAATCATACTAAACCTGTTGATTTCAGACCGAATCGGATAGTTCTCAGTTCCTAATGCCATCTCTAACTAGTATGCATAGGACTTGCGTGAAATTATATACCCTGACACTGAAAGTGATCCAGACTGGAGGCAGTGGTCACAACTGTAGTGTAGAAAACAAGGTTTTGACGATTGCAGAAGTCATATCTTTCTCGGCCTTTTAGCTATCTGTTCTATCAATTTAGTGTCTGATACACGGGTCGTTGATCCAAGTTTCAATTTTTTGATCTGATGTTAACCCAGGTAAGACTGTGACGGATGAAAATGAACTACCCAACTGAAGAAAGAAGCCTCTCATGGCGTTATATTCCATGGCCCACTTCATATATAAGCTTCAGAACTGCAGCCATTTCACTTCTGCAACATCTGCTCATGCCCATTTGTTCAAGTCTGGGCTTTTGGCGTCCGGCACTTTTACCGTTAATCATCTCAATAACTGTTACGTGAGGCTCCGGAGAATAGACTATGCGCGCCAACTGTTTGAAGAAATGGCTGAACCAAATGTGGTCTCCTGGTCTTCGCTTATGGCTGGTTATATTGGCACGGGCAGGCCTGAGTTTGCTCTCTGGCTCTATGCAAGAATGCGAGAGAGTTCGGTTATGCCAAATGAATTCACGCTGGCAACGGTGAGTAATGCGTGTTCATTGCTTGCGGAACTCAAAACTGGCCAAAAACTCCATGCCCAGGTTGCGATTTTGGGGTTTCAACGCAACCTTGTGGTGTGTAGTTCATTGGTTGATATGTATGGAAAGTGCAACGACGTGGATGGAGCAAGGAGAGTCTTTGATTTGATGGGTCACAGGAATGTGGTTACTTGGACTTCGATGATAGCTGTGTATGCACAGAATGCAAGAGGGCACGAGGCACTTCAAGTGTTTAGAGAATTCAACTGTTTGATGATGGAACGTCCGAATAGTTTTACATTGGCTTGTGTCATCAATGTTTGTGCGAGCTTAGGCAGGCTAGTTTCTGGGAAAGTTACACACGCAGTAGTGATTCGGATTGGATGCGAGTCGAATGATGTGGTTTCAAGCGCACTTGTGGACATGTATTCCAAATGTGGAAGCTTTAGTTACTCAGATAAGGTGTTTAGAAGAATTCATGATCCTTCTGTTATTCCATATACTTCTATGATTGTGAGTGCTGCCAAGTATGGACTTGGTGAATTGTCCCTCAATTTATTCCAACAGATGATCAGAAGAGCAATAAAACCCAACGATATCACTTTCGTCGGGGTTTTGCATGCTTGTAGCCACTCGGGACTCGTGGATGAAGGTCTCAAATACCTGAATTCTATGCAGACAAAGCATTGTATCACTCCCAGCGCAAAGCATTATACTTGTGTTGTTGACATGCTCGGTCGAACTGGCCGCCTCGATGAGGCTTATCAGTTGGCAAAGTCTGTCAAAGTTGATGCCAGTGAAGTGGCTCCTATGTGGGCTGCACTACTGTCAGCTAGTAGGCTTCAAGGACGAGTAGACATTGCTATTGAATCAGGTAATAGGATCATTGAATCAAATGAACAAGTAGCATGTGCATATGTGACATTGTCAAACACTTTTGCATTGGCTGGTGAGTGGAATAATGTTCATGGTCTGCGAGCTAAGATGAAGAATGCTGGAGTTTACAAGGATCCTGGATGTAGCTGGATTGAGGTTAAGGATTCGATATATCAATTCCGTGCAGGAGATTTGTCGTGCGAAAGAGGGTACGAGATCTTAAGTTTTTTGCAAGAGTTGGAGAGGAAGATGAGGGAAAGAGGGTACGTGGGCGGCGGCACAGGATTAGTGTTTGTTGAGGTAGAAGAAGAGAGCATAGAGCAGATCGTTGGTCTGCACAGTGAGAAATTGGCCTTAGCTTTTGGTTTGATAAGCATACCTAAAGGCACTACAATTAGAATAATGAAGAACTTGAGAATGTGCTCAGACTGCCATGAAGCTTTCAAGCTCATCAGCCAGATTGAAGACACAGAATTCATAGTTCGTGACATCAATAGATTTCATCACTTCAAGAACGGATACTGCACTTGCAGGGACTTCTGGTAACGAAAGTGTGAAGAGGATTTACCTCCGATCAACATGCAATTTTTGTTGAATTAAAAATAGAAAATTTAATTAATAAAAATAATATTATTTCCCAAAAATTATTTCTAAATTATTAATTTTGTACAAAATATTTTTAAAATAAAAGGCATATATTCACAATTCACAAGTTTCACAGAATTAATGTTTCGTCAAAATTTTTAATATAAGTTCTCTCACGTGTAAATTTTCAAAAAAAATTAAGAATTCCAGAAAAGAAAAAGGAAAAAGAAAGTAAAGAAGACAAACAAATTTGACAATTTGAGACATGTACCCCCACGTTGTCTCCTCTTAGCATCAGCCGCACGCGCTGAAAGACATGACCACATGATTGACGCAATCCCAACTGCTGTCGTACGTCTATGCCATTACAATACAACGCCCTTCGATAAATTATAATATTAAATTCCAAAAGTGTATTTCGAAACCTAAAAAATTATAACATAATATAATTTATAATTTAACATTTTAAAATGTTAAAATTTAATTATATTATTTTCAAAATTTTAGAATAAACCTACAAATTTTGACAAAGTTAATTTTCGTCAATCAAAGTTAATCCTATTAAATTTTTTATTTATTTAAAATTATATTTAAACATATTAAAAATGTTAAAGTTGAATTAGAATGTTTTAAAATTCTTATATTCAAAATGTATTTTTAGTGGTATATTGAATACAATTACACTTAAAGTTGGATGGTCTAAATGACCCAAAAAAATTTGCAACTTGAGCTTAAATTAAAAATTGAACACGAATTTGTGTTGCACAGTCCTAGTTCGAGTAAGTCGCTTAAAAACAATGTCATTTTTTACAATCATATTTTATCTTTTTAAATGTTTAAGTAATTCACATTCATCGTCATCGTCGTCATTATTATCATTAATATCCAATTGAATCTTGCAGTAACAAGGAGTTTGGAGAAGATAATATTACGCAACTTTACTTAAAGAGATTATTTCCGATAGACTCACATATAAATATGACATGAAGATATTACAAAAAAATCAAAAGAACATAAAAATATAATAAAATAACTAGATACATAATAAATAAATAAATAAATAGGATAAAGTAATAATAAATAATTAAAATAGAATAATAACACCTTAAAATGCTTAAAATCTTCATTTAGGTGATACAAGTTTAGAAGGCAAAGTTATTGAAAAATAGCATGACAGATATATCTGATATGGTGCAAAGTTTTGCTTATACGTAATATACTGCAAAGTTCTAATCACTATTTCTCGAGTTGTGCATGTCATTCTTACATAGGGGTTATGCTAATCTATTTTGTAATGTTCTAATTTTATCAGATGTCCCTGAAAGAACAACCAATAGCTGTTACGTTATAATAATTCACTTTCTTATTATTCTAAATTAAATGACTAAAATACTCTTTACAAAAACAATTTTTTTCCTTTTCACTATGTTTATATTTTAAATAATTTGTTTATATTACATGATTTATAATATCTAATAATAATTGTTGTGATTATAAAAAAAAATTAATGTATGCCAAACACTTTCTAAATTTTATAATTTATAAGCTAAGATATTGTCTTTTAGTACTCAAATTCACAACTCCATTCGTGCAAGTAATGATTAAAGAATTAGATCAATTCAATCGGTTCAATCGTAAAAATTTTGAAATCTTTAAAATTTTGTTTGATTTTTAATTTTATAGTTTGGTTTATTTTAATATTTTTTGTAGATAAAAATCGATCAATTTATTAATTAATCATTCAATTTTTAGCAATTAATAAATTCTTATAAATTAAAATTAATTAATTAATTTCTATATAACATTTTATTTTGTCAACTTTTAATTATTTTTCAAATGTTTTGATTTTATTTAATCTATATAAATGGTCTATCAAATATTTTAGAAATAAACTTTTTTATCTTATCGATTTAATTTTTTATCTAATTTTTTAAACATTGTAGCAACAATTAATGTCGCAATAATTCTTACTTTTAGGGTTATGTTATTAAACTTATAATGAAAATATAAAAAATAACACCAACAATAACAATAATAACAATATCGATTATAAATATCAGCGTCCTTAAAAGAAAAACAAACAAATAAAGGGAGTAACAATGATAATTACAAATCAAACACAACAAGAGCAAGAAGCCAAAAATGTCGTCTTTATAAAAAAAACTCTGTTCCTTTTTTCAATAGTGAAAAAGGAAAACTTCATAAGACTTTTAAAAGTTTTCTTTTGAGAAAAGAATTCACATTCGATCGCATCACTTCATGTTCTTTTTCTCGATCTTTAACCTTTCGCTACTATTTGGTTAAATTCCATTTGTTTCAACTTTTAAGGACACTTTTTTTTTTTTTTTTGGGTTTTATCAAGTGATGATAGCTAGATTTCACCTTCAGTGTCCATTTTCGTCGATTTTCTGAGTGTCCTTTTGAATGGATTTGAAAAAATTCCAAATCCGAACGCTCTTTAGCTTCCTTACAGGTGAGCTTTACCGCTTTTAGGGTTTGTTGTATATAGTTGTAAATGAAATGGAAAGTAGGGAAGGGGGAAAGTTTATGTTTTTTTAAAATAAATTTTTTGTTGGCAGCTTAATTGAAATGGGTTTTTGTTCTTATTTGGTGGGTAAGAGGGTTTTGAAGTTGCTAGCTGTTGGGTTTTTTTTTTTTCGGCAGTGAGGAAATTCAGAAAGTAGGGTGCTTGTTGAAAGTTTTCAGTGTGGAGAAGGTCGGACCTTGTAATCCGCATTGGGAATGGATTCGGGGCTAGCAGATGATAGTGGAGGAGATGCCGGCGAGGTTTTAACGCGGTTCGTGTGGCCTCATGGTGGACGAAGCGTGTTGTTAAGTGGTTCTTTCAATAGGTTATCTTCTTTTACTTTTGTTTGTTAGTGTTCTTTTTATTTTCACTGTGTTTATTGTATCTGAAGACTGGCTGCTGCTCATTGTTTGTGAATTTATTGATTCATAAATTATGCGTGTGTGTTTTTCTTAATTTGTTTTACCTTCCTTCTCTCTTATGAAGATGGTCTGAGCCTGTCCCCATGTCTCCAGTTGAAGGATGTCCAAGAGTATTTCAGGTCATTCGATGGCTAACACCCGGGTGCCACCAGGTGGGTTTGGTTTAATGGGAATTATACTTTTTGGATAATCATTTACTTACCTTGATGAGAAATATTAGAGAAATTGTAATGACGGTTAGCTGTTGTTGAGGATTTATGAAATGCCCATTAGAATTTGTCTACAGCAAATTGTACACGATATTTGAATTAGTTCATAGCGGCAGCATGAAGCCAAGAGGTTGAAAAGAAAAAAGAAATTAATGGGCTGTTAAAATTCAGTTGGAGAATATTATCTTATTTATATTAGAATTGTCGCAAATGAATGCTATTATGCAAAAGTTCTCTTTCCCGGTATATATGCAGTGGTTTTCATCATGGCAGTTATAGGCTTTAAGTATCTGTTATTGTTTGAATTTCACAAAGCAGTCAACATTAGCGAGAATAAAAATGTGCCTACTGTCCTTTTATAATAAAAGTGTCTAGCAGTCTGCCAGACTTACCATGTATTAATGGCTTAATATGTGCTTGGAATTTTTGTACAGTACAAATTTCTTGTTGATGGTAATTGGCGGTATGATGAGCATCAACTTTGTGCACCTAGCGAGTATGGTATAGTCAACACTGTCCAGGTTACTGCAAATACTAATTACAGTCAAGCAGTGAACCCTGGGATGCCTATGGAATTGGACAACAATGGTGTTAGAAGTTTGGTGAGATCCAGTTCCACCATATTAGTTTTCATGAGCAATACCCGAAGTATGCATCTTTACATTCAGCTTTCAATCAAAGGTTTTTTTTTTCGTAGCGTCTGCATTATGCTAGTGGCATACCTAGAGCATCAATCTGGGCTACTTGCCCCCAATTTTTTGTATGTTCTCATCGGTGCATACTTGCTAAGTTTTCTAGTTTATTCAGTGTAATAGTCTTATATCAGTCTAGACCACTTTTCCCCAATTTGTAGACTTTTGGTATCTTCTCATAGGTGCATACTTCCTAAATTTGCTAGCTTATTCGGTGAATAGGCTTTGTTATACATTGGTTTTGAACCACATTTAACATTTTCAAACATATTCACTACTTTTGTTTACCTGGTCATGATTTGCATTATAGGTGTCTGCATCAGATGGTATATTGACAGGAGCGATTCCAAGGATACCGGATTCTGACTTGCAGGTCTGTCATCATCGTATTTCTGCATTTCTGTCTACATGCACTGCATATGAGCTACTTCCAAAGTCGGGCAAGGTTTGGATCCTTTATCACTTACCTTTCACTATGATGTCCACTTTTTTGGCTGCTTGAATCTTTTTGTCTCAATTCACTTCCTTATTCTGCTAATTTAGCATACGTAGCTTACAGGTAGTAGCTTTGGATGTTGATACACCAGTAAAGCAAGCGTTTCATATTTTGTATGAGCAGGTTTGTATTACTGAGATTTCCTCCTGTTATACTGTGATCAGACTATGTTCAGTTGTACTTTTGCTGGTTTATTCAGAATTTTATTTGCTGATAGATGTTGTTATGGGCCCGTGTATTAAGTTAGAAACTCATTTGTAGAATAGGGATGATGGGAAATTGTTTGCTTTTCTCAATGGATACTTCTATTTTGGTCTTGTTCTGTATTAAAGCATGCCCAGACTCCGGATTGATTTAAAGTTCTTTATGAATTTATAAATTTAATTTTCTATTGTGAATTACTTTTACTTGGCACAAGTGTGAAGCTTCTTCAAATGATATACAAGCAAAGACACCCTTATGATAAAGTTATGTGGTATCAGGTGTATATCTCTTTACATGGGTCTGTTTGACTGGTATGATCCACCAGTTGTGCCTTTGATGGCCTCTTCTAGCCTTGATTGATTGTTTCATGCTCCAGACTGGGTGTTGTACTTTGCTGGTCTTGGGCTTTTGTCACTTAAAATGATCAGTTAGCTTTCCCTTTGTTGGTGATGTTTTGTATATTTGGTCGTTGCTGAAAGAGATCTTTGATCTTCTATTCTTCTGAGTCAAGGTTTTTTCAGGGAATTCCTTTGGCTCCACTGTGGGATGCTACCAGGGGTCAGTTTGTGGGAGTGCTTAGTGCATTGGATTTCATATTAATTTTGAGAGAGGTATGCACAAATAATAGTTTGTCTTTGACCATTGAGATTCCAAGTTGAAAACATTTGAAAATTGAATTGTCGCATTTTCAACTCATGGTTCTTTTCTGAATGTTTCCTTCTTGAAGTTCACTTTTGAAATTATGCAAATGCAAGTGCTGATTTTGAGCTACAGTAAAGGATTCTACAATTTATTAGAAACATTCCTGATATGTGTTTGATTCTGAATCAACTTCTAGCTTGGAAATCTTGGGTCCAATTTGACAGAGGAAGAACTTGACGATACCCTCACTATATCTGCTTGGAAAGAGGGAAAGGCATATCTGAATGGTCAAATTGATGGGAACGGGGCTGCGTTATCTAGACCTCTTATCCATGTAAGAGATTTACTTCTTGCAATTCTGCAACCTTATTCAACTATTGAAATGCTCTTATAAATCAGCATCCGAAGTTATTTTATGCAGTGTGATATGCCATTACAAATGTCGGTTATGGGTTTACTTCCTCTTCTAACCTATGTATTTACTGATTTTGCAGGCTGGTCCATATGACAACTTGAGGGAGGTAACTTTGAGAATATTGCAGGGTGGGGTGGCTACAATTCCCATTATCTATTCATCCTTTGAAGATGGTTCTTTTCCCCAGCTACTCCATCTTGCTTCACTCTCAGGAATACTTAAATGTAAACTTCTTTATTAGCTTGTGAAGTAGTTGCATATGATTTACAACTAACGTAAGAATGTTAATTTCCAGGTGTTTGCAGATACTTCAGACACTGTGCTAGCACATTGCCCATTCTTCAATTTCCAATTTGTGCAATCCAAGTGGGTACATGGGTTCCGAAGGTTGGAGACACCAATCGGCGCCCTTTGGCTATGTTGAGACCAAGTGCTCCTCTTATTTCAGCTTTAAATCTGTTTATTCAAGGTATGCTTCTGGTGGCTTCGAGGCTGAAACTGTTGTTAATTGTCAGGAAAATGGTCTCTCTGGCAGTTTTGAACATCAATGGTTACGTGGCGCACAGATTATTCTTCCCACTTATATATTATTCAAATACTTCTAGTCCGAGTAAATCATTTTCAGAGAATTGAGCAAAAGAGGATGTAATAAATATCTCGAGCAAGAGTTCTTGATTAATGTGCTCCTTTACAATAGGCCTCCTGTTATTCCATTTTTGAAACTCCTCAAGTATCTGCATTATTTTCTTCGTCTCATTAATGGTGTACATTTCAGTTGCAACTTTGTCCAGCAAAATTTTCATGGGCAGCAATTTTTTGCTACATCTATTTCCTTTTGCAATTTAGTACCTGCCCTATCATTTTCCTTGTCCATCTGTTTCTGGTTGGGACTGGGGGTTTCCTTGGGGTTAGGAAGGAAATTAGTCGATTGCTGTGATCTTTTAGGACTTGAGTAATGACGTTTAAGTGTTCTGGTAGAGTTACATTGGGAAATAGTGCTGCAAACTGATACATGAATTTACTTTTTTGAAATGAAACATTAAATAAGTTGATGCCTGGAATGGTCTTGGATTACTGAAGTGACCAAATGGCACCTTTCGGTTACAAGGAAGCCTTTTCTATGTTTCTTTATTTTCTTTGTTAACTCATCAGCCATAGCATCACAGGCAGGATGCATATCGATACATTTGAGGTCAATTGGCTGGGCTATAAGATTGGGAATGACTTCGCTTTATATATGTTGTGAGAAAGGTTTTCAATTTCAATAAACTTTGCCAGTTAAACTGATTTTCACTTTGGGGCTCAAGTTTGATAGAGAGACTATGCATTTCATTTTATATGGTGTTGACCACACCGTAAGATGTCACAGCCTTTTGATCACATGGTTTCATTGCCCTCTTTCTGCAGCTCAAGTAAGTTCCATTCCTATTGTTGACGATAATGACGCATTGCTAGATATATATTGTCGGAGGTGAGTTGTTTCTTTCAACATGATATGTAATCAGGCTGAAAATGGCTTTTCTTCTTGTAATTTAAGGATTTTTTTTTTTTTTGGGCAGTGATATAACGGCTCTTGCTAAAGACAAAGTTTATACACATATAAATCTCAATGAAATGACTGTTCATCAGGTAGCTTGCTTCCATCCCTACATTTCCTTGTATTGCATAGAGAACTGCTAAATACTCATTAATTTGACGTTCTAAAGTGTTCAAAAGTTAACAATGAGATGATCAGAAGGCAACTTTCAACTTTTGAGCCTGTTTAGTCCTAGAGGAAAATCTGGAGGCAAGGTCATCCTTTATCATTTTAGCATGAAGTGGCTGCTGACAAGACTTTATCTAAATATTTTGAGAGCTAAGTAATAGTACCTTGACTCATTGGGATCATTTGGGGTGAGGAGTGGAGTGATTCCGTAGTGGGGTTTAAAATTTTTATCTTCTTGGTTGGCTTGAGGAAGGGGGCTGGGATTGGGGGGTGATAGTCTACTGATTTTGATCGAGCACATTTCAATTCTTTATCTTAGTTAAGTATTGCAAGTATCATTGTGTTGAATTTACTGATCTCAGTAAGGGGTCCCTTCTGTTGATGCATACCAATCATTTGGCTAGGCATTGCGATTGGGGCAAAACTCCTTTCCATCACATGACCTGAAAAGTCAAAGATGTCAGATGTGTTTGAGGTCTGATGCATTACATGAAGTAATGGAGCGATTGGCTGAACCAGGTAGCTATTAAAGTTCTTTCATGCACATCGCTATCGGTGCATTTATAAGAATGATTCTCCAGTTATGATTTGTGTGCACAATACCTGATTTAGGTTGATTAGGAAGATAATGATTCTTGTGATTATTGCATTAGACAAGACAATTTATTGGAATAAATTTTTGTCTCTAAAGTGTCGGATAAAATCAACCCATCATTGTTCTTTTGCCGGCCGTTAAACCTATCAAAGCACAAGTTGGTGGACTTTGTTTGCAAACCAATAGGGTAGTTGCCTTGGCTTTTGTTGCCCTGGCCCCTTCATCTGTAGGCGGAGATTCATAACTTTCCCGAATTTCCTTGGTATGCATCATATCAGACGGATTCTATAACTCATATTGCTTTCAGGTGTTAGACGGCTTATCATCGTGGAGGCTGGCAGTAGACGTGTTGAAGGCATTATTACGCTTAGTGACATGTTGAAATATCTTCTTGGTTAATCAAAAACAATCACACAATTGTTAAATAGAAAAAGGATCTCCACGGTCGGTGCCAAACTCCCCCTTTGTATTCAGTTGGCTCACCACTGCCCTGTTGTGTCATAGTGATCTGATTGCCCATTTCTTCTTTCCATATGGTCAGCTTGAGCCTACGTTATGACCATTGCATTGGCTTTTCTGACTTTATTGCTTGTTTTAGAAATGTTGGGCTAAAGCAGAGAGAGCCTTGCAACTTTTAGAGTTTTAACTTTTTCTCACAAATTCCTGCATGTGCTCTTATCACATCATGAAATATGTTGAACAAACTCCTGAATGCGGGGAACATGAGACCTGCAATAGTTCTATGCTCTCCTATAATGTAAGAAAAGGTACGATGATTAGTTCTCTCCTGTACTTCCATGAACCAATGACTGGTATGTTGGAAATGCCATGTGGTTGAAAAGGTACAATTGGCAATTACACGTTTGTGCTCTTTGGACAAAGCCAGCTTCTGTAAGATCAATGGCATTACTGTATGCAACAAGCAAACCAATGTTATTGTTGTACTATAGAGTTGACTTTACTATTAACTTCATTTCTTACAATTAGGGTTGACAAAATCAGCACCGTCAAACCCCAAAACGGCTGTAAGTCTGATCGGGTTTTGAGTGCCCGGCTTAGCTTGAATCAGAGAGGGTGACCCTATAAAAGAGTCGATCAATAATTTTGCTTGATGGTTACATTATGCTAATTCTTAATTATATATTTTATTCAATAAATAAAATTATTATAAATAAATAATTTATGGTAATAAATATGGAAATTCTCTGACTTAACATTTCCTATGACTTAAATAATTTGCAAAAGAACTTTCATTTAATTAATAAAAGAACTCTAACCTTTGAAATTATCATAAATTTCTTTGTAATTTTTAAATTTTTAGAAAGATCTTTCTCAAGTTTCTATTAAAAAAGTGAAATAATATGTAACATGAACAATATATTTAAACTAATTAAATGTTGTTTAACTCAACTTCTAAATTTAATTTGAAACAATTAAATTAATTAATAATTTGTTATAATTATTTTAAATTATTAATTTGAATCATATTTAATTGATTCAAATTGAGGTATTAGGTCATTATATCACTAAGGGGACGATTGGTTCGCATAGGAGAATAGTAAAGAATAAGAATTGATATTATCATTATAATTACTATGATTGGTTAAGAGGAAGCAATGATTACCATTACAGTTTGTAAAAAATATTGAGAAACAAAAATTTATTATATTGATTAATTAATTAATTATATTTTAATCAATTATACTGTAATTAATTAATTACAATATTTTAATAAATGAATAAATTATATTTTAATTAATTATATTGTAACTAATCAATTAATTATATATATATTAATTAACAATAATATTTTAATTAATTATATTTTAATTAATTAATTACAAAATTTTAATTAATCAATTAATTATATTTTAATTAATTATATTGTTTAATTATGTTATAATTAATTAATTACAATATTTTTAATTAATTAATAATTATATTTTAATTAATTAATTAATTAATAATTAATTATAAATAATAATATTGTAATTTATTATATTTTAATTAATTAATTAATTAATTACAATATTTTAATCAATGAATGAATTATTTTTAATTAATTGATTATTAATAATATTTTAATTAATTAACTATAATATAATTAATTAAAATATAATTCATTCATTGATA
>JAOQMS010000180.1:54005962-54042219 GCA_027563885.1 Erythroxylum longipes
TGTATTGTAATTAATTAATTATAATATCATAAATAAATAAACTATATTATTTCAATTAATTATATTTTTAATTAATTAATTAATTAAAATATTTTAATTAATTAATTAATTATATTTTGATTAATTATATTGCAATTAATTAATTATATTTTAATTAATTATAATGTAATTAATTAATTAATTAATAATATTATTTTAATTAATTATAATGTAATTAATTGTATTTGATTAATTGTTATTAAAAATATTTTAAAAAAAGAGCTACTACTAAAGAATGAGTTTCATTTCTTTACTAAATGGAGGGTATAGAGGATTCCTCAAAAGTGAGATGTCAAACTATTGCCCCTATAATAATAATTAACAACTAACTACTCAATTTTCATTCCTTACCCATTAACCCGTTCCCAAACTCATCAACCAAGCACCCCCCTAAGATTTGATTATTTCCAAGCACCGCCTAAGATTTGATTATTTCGCATGTATTATTTGTATTATGTGTATTTTCTTATTATATTTAAATAAAATCTTAAAAAAGAATTTTAATTTAAAAGAAAACTATAATTTTAAAAAATTAAGAGATTTTAAAAAAATAAATAAAATAACTAATAGATAATTTGGTAGAAAATGTTAAAAAATTTCTAAAGATATATTAATTTTAATAATTTAAGTGTTCATAGTCATAAGGTTGAAAGTTTGACAATTGGACTTTAAGACTCATTTGAGTCATAAATCAAATTTAAAAATTATTATTTAATAGTCTCATGAAAGATACTAGAAAAATAAAAATAAAATAAAAATATTTTGCAGTGTTGAATTTTTAATACCGACAAGAAAATTATATATAAAAAAACATTAATTTTAAAAAAAATCAATAACAAATAACGTCCCTATCAAAAGTTCCTGTCCTTTCCTTGTAGAGAGACGAGAACTAAAGGAAAAAAGAAGAAAAAGAAAGAAATTTTTTATGGGTTTTTTTCAACTGGAATTTTTTTTTTTTTTAGATTCGATCGTATCGCCTCTCTCTCTATCGATCTTAACCCCTCGCTATTTGTTTATTCAATTTTGTTGTTCTATTTTACAACCCTAATTATTTTGTAGTTTGATCATTAGTTTAGCTTTTTGATTTCTCTCCGTCTAGGGTTTTGAATGATATTCTGCTTTTTTCCCCAATTTCCTCACAACCCATTTCGTAATTGATTTGGGAAAATCAATATCAATTGTAAAGATTCAATCTTTGACAGCTCTTTTCTGCTCTGGGGTTTTATTTCTACTTGTAATGCATGTTAGGTGTGTGTTAGGGTGGTAGCTAATTTAGGAAATTGAAGGTCAGAAATTGGAAAAAGTTGGTTGCTTGGGAGGTAATTCTTTTGAGGGTTTGAGTGGCGGAGAAAGTGGGGCGTTGTGGTTTGGTTAGGGCATGGATTCGACGGTAGACGGTGGTGGTGGAGGAGTTGCCGGCACGGTGTTAATGCGGTTTGTTTGGCCTCACGGTGGGCGAAATGTGTTTCTTAGTGGTTCTTTCAACAGGTTTTTTGGTTTTCTTGTTGGGTCTGTATACAAATTTAATCATTTGTTTGATTGATGATTGATGGGTTGTTTCTTTCTTTTTTCTCATTTATGTGTTGTGAAGATGGTCTGAGCTTGTCCCTATGTCTCCAGTTGAAGGTTGTCCCAGAGTATTTCAGGCCATTCGGTGGATAACTCCTGGTTATCACCAGGTATGTTGGATTCACTGAGATTGTACTGTTTGCAGTAATCATCTGCATAACTTGATAAGTTATAAACCTTAAATTTATCAAATGCCAAATAGTATTTCTCCATTAGAAATAGTTCTTTTGCCCCAAATCCATAACACATCTCACCATTGTGATGAAAAGAAAAAGAACAGAATTGATATGTACAAATGACTTGGAACATAATCAGGGATAATAATTTGATTTCTCCTTTAACTGTCTTAGATATATGGCCTAATGCTAAGATTTTCTGTTGAGGTGATAGTAACATTTAGCTAGATAAACAAATTTAGCTCATTTTATCCCACTGATATCAATTCCCTAATATTTGACCTTGTTGGTGGAATTTGTCAAGCAGTACAAATTTCTGGTAGATGGAGAATGGCGGTATGATGAAC
Organism: Erythroxylum longipes; assembly: GCA_027563885.1. NCBI lineage: Eukaryota > Viridiplantae > Streptophyta > Magnoliopsida > Malpighiales > Erythroxylaceae > Erythroxylum > Erythroxylum longipes. The sequence goes on from JAOQMS010000180.1 coordinate 54,008,094, forward strand.
ACCAGCTTTGTGCACCCAGCGAATATGGTGTAGTTAACACTGTCAATTTTAGTATGGAAGCCAATTACAATCCAGTGGGAAATCCTGAAATGCCTATGGAATTGGACAATGAGGCCGTCAGACGTACGGTGAGATCCATTTTCACCTTGGTATTTGTCATCACCATTACTGGAACTGATTCTGTCCCTATACATTTAGATTTCAACACCAGATTTCCTATTTGGAAAATTAGCATTTTCCCGGCAATCTAAGTCAAGCAGAGATTTAGGCTGTTGATTTCCCTATTTGTAGAAAACTGCATCTTCTATGTAGACTCGAACTTCAAAAAATAGACTAGGTTATTGGTTTTATTTTGACAGTAATTCTACATTGTTTTACCTCAATTTAAATTGCATTTCACATGTTTAATTCACTTTTGCTCCTTCCATTCTATCATACTCTCCTACTTAAGAATATCTGCATTTTCCCAGCGATATAAATCAGAGAAGTAATTAGGCTGTTGATTAGATTACCGTATTTGTAGAAAATTCCGCATCTGCTATGTACATGCAAACTTCTAAAAATGCATTAGGTTATTGATTTACTTTGATAGTACTTCGACCTTGTTCTTGGTTTTAAACTGCATCTCACATGTTTGATTGAAGTTTGCTCCTTTTGTTTTATCTTACTAATGGTACTCTGTTGTGATTTATGCAGCAGGCCTCTGCATCAGATGGTACATTTACTGGGGTGATACCAACCGTACCAGAATCTGATTTACAGGTGTCACGTCATCAAATTTCTGTGTTTCTGTCTACACATACTGCTTATGAGTTACTTCCAAAGTCAGGCAAGGTTTGAATCTATTACCACTTGCCTTCATCATGATATTCATTTATTTTTAGCTACGCCTCAAGTTACTTGCTTATTTTACTAATTTACTTGCTTATTTTACTAATTTTAGTATATTTAGCTTACAGGTAGTAGCTTTGGATGTTGATACACCAGTAAAGCAAGCATTTCATATTTTGTATGAGCAGGTCTGTTTTTTAACTAAATTTTTCTTCTTATTGGAATTTGATATTTTTTAAAATTTCTCATTTTATGTTGAGAATTTTTTTGTTGATAGTTGGTTACAGTATTTTGCTAAAAACTCCTGCCTGAAAATAGGGAAGTGGTTTGTGTTTTTTTTACTGGATATTGGTATCATAATTTGTTTATTAAGAGTAAACCATGATCAGAGAGTGACTTCTTACTAAATTTGTTTACTTGATATCTTCCGATTGTGAATTTGGTTTTAAAATATATATATATATCGTTATATATATAGGCGTGAATTTATTTTTTGGGAAGTTTTATTGACAGATGCAGCTTAGTGCTAGTTTGTATTAACAGCTGTGCATCACGCTTCTTGGGGCCTTTTTGGCTTGCGTGGTCCCACCAAATTGTTCCTCTTTATGCTCCTTATATTGTGACTGATTATTACATGCACCAGATTGGGCTCTGAAACTTGAGCTCTTTTACTTAAATGTCCATTTAGCTTTGCATACGAATTATCTTTCCTTTGTTGGTGATGTTATGCATGCAAAGGTTTTACTGGTAGGGAACTTGGATATTCATCTCTCCTTAGTTGAGCTACTGTTTCAGGGAATCCCTATGGCTCCGCTTTGGGATGCCACCAAGGGCCAGTTTGTGGGAATGCTTAGTGCATTGGATTTCATATTAATTTTGAGAGAGGTAAGTTTTTATATCTCTTTAACTAGTGCGCCAGATGCAAATTATTTTCAATTTCTATTTCTGACTTTTAGAAGCACTCATGATTGATGGGATTGTGCTGATGTATTTTATTTTGAATTTACCAGCTTGGAAATCATGGGTCAAATTTGACAGAAGAAGAACTCGACACCCACACTATATCTGCTTGGAAGGAGGAAAAAGCATATCTGAATAGACAAATTGATGGAAATAGTAGGGCATTTTCTAGACCTCTCATTCACGTGAGTAATTAACTTGTTTGATATGTAGAATGCAAGGAATCCTTTTTAATTTCCAGAATACTTTACTTCATGGATTTTATAAATCAGTATTTTAATACCTGTCTAATATAAGTTCACAGTATAAAGAGTGTGATGTGTGCTTGCAATTTTCTACTGATCTATGTACTTGCTGATTGTGCAGGCTGGGCCATTTGACAAGTTAAAAGAGGTTGCTTTGAGAATATTGCAAAATGGGGTGGCCTCAATTCCCATAATATATTCATCTTTTGAGGATGGTTCATTTCCCCAGCTACTCCATCTTGCTTCACTTTCTGGAATACTAAAATGTAAGCTTCTTGGCTTGCTTGCTAGGTAGTTGCATTTGGTATATCCACTAATGAATGTATGTTAATTGTCAGGTATTTGCAGGTACTTCAAACATTGTACTGGCACCTTACCTATACTTCAATTGCCAATTTGTGCAATTTCAGTGGGCACATGGGTTCCAAAGATTGGAGAGTCCAATAGACGTCCCTTAACTGTGTTGAGACCAAGTGCTTCTCTTAGTTCAGCTTTGAGCCTATTAATTCAAGGTATGCTTTCTCGTGGATTCCAGACAGATTAGGTAAATTTATTCCAAAGTGACGTGTGGATTGAATATTCTTAGACTGAATTACTTTGAGCTGCAAGAATTTGCAATATTAAATCCTGTTTACAGATTTCTATTATAAGTACCATATTTTTTGGTATTGGCACAAAAATTAATAAGAGCTAATACAAACAAAATTGATAGATTAGTTTGGTTCATTTGCAATTGCTCCTGTAGCACCATTTCTGAAATGACACAAGAACAGTAGTATGTGGATACTTTCCTGTCTTGGCAATTGTGCAAGATTGGGTATACAGGCAATAATTAGTTGCTTCAGGTCTTTCCTCATTAATTGGCTAGTTATTAGCTGTAATGCTGGTTCTTTTCCTTTTCTTTTTTCTTTCTTTCTGTTGGGATTGAGGTGTCATCAGCATTACGGAGGAAGCAAGTCCATAGTTCTGACCTTTCTATGACCTTTTATGACTTCATCAAGGAGATTAATGGTTCTGATAGAGAACGTAGAGGAAGGGTGTGCTAAGGAAATTTATCGTTAAATTGCTATTGAGGAAATGTTCACTAAATCATGAATGCTTCATGGGTTTGTGTTGGATGATTGGGAAGAAGATGATGCTGGAAATGTTTCCTTAGGTTTTTTCTTTTCCTTTGACAGAAATTCCGGAAAAAAAAAAAAGAAAGGTGTAGTAATATGGGGAAAAGGGTGTAAAAGAATCCCACTGAATGGATGCGCTGGGATTTATATCAGAAAGACCTAAAAATAGGTTTCCTCTAGTTGGAGGCACAGTTATTGAATTAGCATAACTACTCGAAAGCTGATTTGTTTTTGTTGTCCATTGGCTGAGCTATGCCGTTGAGATTGATTCCTCACAGATCTTATTTACATTGTGGCTAAGGCTTTAAATTCTAAGAAACTTTACTTACGGAAGCTATTGTTGCTTGATGAATATGATGGATGATAGATAGGACTTGATTCATCACTTCATTTGGTATTGATCACACAGTAAGATGTGTCAACCATCAGTTAATGTGGTTTTAACCCCCTCTGTCTTTGCAGCTCAAGTAAGTTGCATCCCAATTGTTGATGATAATGATTCATTGCTAGATATATATTGTCGTAGGTAAGTTATCATGCTTTATATGATATCTCCATTCAGTAGTGAGTTCAGCAACTCCTTGTGTTTTGACGTTTGGTTTGTTTGAGCAGCGATATAACAGCACTTGCTAAGGACAGGGTTTATACGCATATAAATCTCAATGAAATGACTGTTCATCAGGTAGTTTTTCCTTTTTTTTTGGAATATTTCCTTTCAGTGCTTGCTTGGCAGCAAACTACTTGTTAATTTGCATTTTAAAGTGAAGAAGAGAGACAAAAAGTAATTTCCAAATGCAGACCTGCTTAATCCTAGGAGTGAGACGTGGGAACCATTAGATATAAAGTATATTGGATAAGCTATAAACAGGATATGAATTGAAGTTTTTATTTGGTTAAAAGGTGATCCTGGAATAGACCTCTCTTCTCAAATATTGACGAGTTCTTAAGTGCAACATTCTTGAGATATTACATATGCTAAGAAATTGCCACATCTCCTTTTCTCTTTTGATTGATGGTATCAAACAATAAACTTCCAGAGTCTTGGACATTTGAGAAACCTCACTCGCAATCTGTTTACCGATTAGCATATTGGTACTTGATATAAAATGCTTAGTTGTGGGCATCAAGCAGTTAATCTTGTAGTCCTTTGTTAACTTCTGTAGGGTTGGCTGTTTATTAAGTCGGTGGAAAGATGATGTTTGGCTTCTATTAATACTGTTTTGGCCATTTAATAAGTGATTATTGCTGTGAAGGTATAGCATATCTAGAAAAGAGATACACTTTTGATTGTAGTGGCAGTCAAAAGTTGGGACAGAATGCTTCAGCCCTGGGTTTAACTTTTCTTTTCCTTCTATCGGGGTACGGGTGGGTGTTAGTTGAATTTGATCTATATGAAAGAGATGATGATAATAGAAAAAGTATGTCACTTTGTCAACTTTATTTTATGTTGATTATTTACAGTCTATATGATAGTAATTACTGGGAAACCTCTGGTATTGGTTCTACTGTTCTTGTTATTTGCTCCTCTATCTTGATATTTGAATTATTCCTTTGATTAGGCGTTGCAATTGGGACAAAACTCCTTTTCATCATATGAGCTGAGAAGTCAAAGGTGTCAAATGTGTTTGCGCTCTGATACGTTGCATAAAGTGATGGAGCGATTGGCAGACCCAGGTAAAATTATATTCTCGTTTTAGTATGTATCCCGAGATGGTATGTATGAATTTCCTTTTGTCTTTTGATTTTGACGACTTTGAAAAGAGCAAATTGTCATTGAACATTTGTTCTGTTCTACTTTTAACACTGTGAATTGTAGTTTCTCTGTCTGTAGAATTTGGTTGGAATCACGCTGCCATATTATTAAGTTGTTAAGTTTTGATTTTGTGTTGAACTATTTATATCAAAACATTCCATGTTCAAAGTACAAGTAGTTGGACTTCGTCTCCAGCAGTAGATCTGCTTGAATCATTCGTCTTTGTAGCATGGATTTTGCAACTTTGCTGAATTTTTATGATCTTTTGTGAAAATAAAGTCTATGTAACTCTATTGGTTTCAGGTGTTAGACGGCTTATCGTTGTGGAGGCAGGGAGCAGACGAGTTGAAGGCATTATTACACTTGGTGACATTTTCAAGTTCCTGCTTGGTTAGTTACAAGCAAGCACAACTTTTAACTAGAAATGGATTACGCGGTAGTGTTTGGACTCCCTGCACATTCTACCGCAGCACCTCTTGTCCTGTTGTTCCATACCGGTCCCATTGCTCTCCTTGATTGCTTGATCTGTGCCACTATGCGACCAACGGATTTGCCTGACTCCGTTGCCTCTTTTTAGAAAAATCTTAGGCTAAAAGAGAGAGTCCTGCAGTTTGAGAGTTGATTTTTGCACAGTTCCCACATTTGTTCTTCTCCTCCTTGTCGTTGTCGTGAACTATTTTGAGTTGCTGATGTAGATTTCATGTATGTGAGGAGCACGGGACTCGTAATAGTTCTGTGCTGCTACCATGGTGAAAAGACATAGGGAGGAGGAAATATTTAATGATTATTCTCTCATCTGTACTTTGATTAACCAATGATTTGTAAGGTTAAAATCTGATGTGGTTAAAAAGTGCAGTTGGCAATTACATTTTCATACTTCTGGGAAGATCAGCTTCTGCAAGGTCAATGGCTTTTCTGTCTGTAACATGCTATACATGAACGTCTGGTTGAACTGCTATTTATGTGGTTGATACTTCTCTTTTGAGTCTGTCATGAAATGACCAAACCAGCAAAAGGTCACTCTTTAGAATGTAAACTGTGTTAATTGTAGTGCAGCTTGAATCCGCTTTCTTTCTTGCATGTATGTAGTCGTAGATGAAGTTGGATTTTGTATGCGTGCCTATAAAGTTGCCAATTGCAGGGACTTCAATACTCTCTCTTTTCACACCATATTCAAGCCGGTGGGAATTTAATTTTTTAAAAAATACTTGTATTTAATTTAAAAAAATATGTTTTTTAGATTTAAAAATAAAAATAAAGATAAAATAAAGAATATGCAATATAAACGTGTACTAATTGAAATATTATAATATGATAATTTAAATTATCTCTTAAATATAATCTAAATATTAATTTAATTAATTTTATATAAATTTAACAATAGAATTTAATCGTTAAGTAATATTTAATCGAAAATATATTATATATTTATTAATTAAAATAAAGTTTTTTAATTAAAAATTATTTAAAAAATATATCAAATTTGAAGACACTTTTGAATGTTTGGGCTCAAGGTCCAACGCTAACAAGCCCAAGTCATCTGCTCAAAGAGAAAATCATTTTATATACTAAAGAAGGAAAAAGGACCGTAAAGGCAAACCCAAGTCAAAAAAGGGAAGTAGAGGTTGGAGAGACAGAGACATGGAAGAACTAGATGAAGAAGAAAGACGAGCGCTCAGAGCAAGTAAATTCGCTCCTCTGCCTCCTTCATCTTCTTCGCGCTCTCAAATACCCAGGTTTTTAATTCCCATTTTTTATTTTTTTCTTTTATTTTTTTGTTATTTTCTCTTCTATTCATGTCTCTGTGTTTGGAAAACCTCCGGTAGTTTTGATTAATTGTATTGGAATGTGTATATGATGGTTATTTGAAGGTTGGCTCACCCTGGTGGACCGTTAAAGACCAACAAAGCGGCAGCTTTGGCTAAGTTTCTTGAGAGAAGACTTCAAGACCCCAATGGCTTAGCCTCCATTGATCCCCAACTGCTTGAATTGGCTGTCCAGAACGCCAAGAACGTAGTCTGTTCTTCTTCTGGTATCAATTCCCGTTTTCCCTTTTCATTGTTGGTTTTCATGGCTTGAATAAATGTTGGTATTTTCAAAGTAAGAACAAAAAGATTGAGTCTTTGGATTTGGGACGTTGAAATGGAATCGAGGATTTGATTTAATCAGAAGATTGGTTAAATCTTCGTAGATGGTGGGGAAATTTGGACTACAAATGGAGTGTTTATGACTGTAATTCCACATGCGGATCTGCGTGTGATTGAATGATTCATCTATTTCAATTTGAAGACGAACTGAGATTCGTGTTGTGATTGAATGATTAGTGTCCTTCAGTCTGAAGTCTAACTGAGACTCATACTGGTTCACTTGTTTTTTTTCTGAAATGTTGTGCCTAATTTTCGATTTACCAGTAGCACAAAGGTTAACAATAAATGGAATCTTTGCAATGCCTTTGTGACACCTTTTCTATAACTTTTGGTATTGTACTTGTCTTAATCCTTCAGTAAACTTTTCTATGTCAAGTACTTCGGTGCTATCTTAACAATATAATCTACGTTTGATGCTACTCTGTTATCATTGGCCCAGTTCTGTATCAAGCTTTGAATACCCCTCTTAACATACTGTGATTAAGCTTTGTAGTCGCTTCTGGAAGGAGCTATGCCTGCTGTGACAGATCCTGAATCAGTTGCATTATGATACAACTGACATTCATGAGGCTTTTTTTTTTTTTTAATTGAGAATCTGCTTCGACCGCTAGGATCTTTTCCTGTTTTATTAAGCTACTTCGTTTAGATTTTCATGATCTTATCATTAGATTTCTAGATGCAGGAAGTTCACCATGTTGATTGCAATAAGAAACCATTATGTTAGCTGAGTCTGATCATCCTGATTTCAATATAACAGGTGGAACTTCGAATTCTGGACGAGTTGTTCGCCATGTGAATTCCTTTTGTGATTCTGAGGTAAACTGGATTTGACAAATCGTGAATTGGTCTAGAGGAAGCTATCGATACACTTGCGTGATTAGGAAAAGTAAATTTATTTGCAGGAGTCTTTCAAAGAAGAAAAGCTTGAAATTTCTTCACTGAAGAAACAGAAGAAAAAGAAAAAGAAGAAGAAGAAGAACAAAAAGGAAGAGAACCAAAAAGATAAGAAACAAAAGGTTTGCCCAAGTACTTCTTGTTGTATTCCCTTTTTCTGAGTTGCAACTTTTGACTGATGGAAAGTGTATGTGCTACAGATGAGGGATGTTGCTGGTAATCTAAAGCCGAATCGACCCGAAAACAAGTTTAAATCACGATAATGCCAATTAGGTGTTGTTAGGATCCTTTGTGACACAAGATTAAGTGTACACTATGGTTCATGAAGCGGATTCAATTTTGGTTATAGCACAGTTGTTCTTCCAGGAACTCTGGAATTCTTAGTGTCACCTTTTAGGTTTTGTTTTGTTTGCCTTTTATAATCCATTGATGTAAAAAGATCTTTTAACATCCCATTTGTTCATTATCCTCTGTATCAAGGACTAGAATTGTGAACCAGATTTGCATATATTTTTGAAATATTCAATTGAGGTGAATTTGTTTGACCCCTTAATCTTTCCAAACTTTATAATTAAAACTATGATTTATTTGTAGACTAAAATTATTATCGTGATTATATGTATATTTAAGAATGACAATATGTCGGATCGGATTAAGCTTGAGTTTGAAAAATTTTATCTTCGGGTTGATTATTTTATTATTTTTTAAAATTTCAAAACATATCATTTTATTTAAATTTTTAAGTTTTATGTTGGGGCCGACTCGAACCTAATCTAAAACTTAAAAATTAAAAAAGTTTGAATCTAATTTGAAACTTAGCCAACTTGGTCCAATTAGGCAAAATTTGTTATGCCTATTTATATTAATTACAAATTTCATAATAATTGAAATTTTTATTACAATTTCATTCTTATCATTCATACCTATTCTAATATTTTATAATCTTAATTTTTTTTAGAATGTATACCACCTAAATAGAGATAATAATAAGTCACCTGAAGCTCAATTCCTACATTTTTATAATTTAAAATTGGTTTGAATTCAAATAGTTTAATTTTTAGTTAAATTCACGATAAAATGACTAAAAGTAAAAATTTTAAATTTGAATTCGACCATGCTTTAATTAACTATAACCTAATTTTATCCTCACCATCATACTCAGTTGAATTTTGCACTAATGCAGAGTTTAGAGAGGTGTAATAGTATGCAACCTTATCCTTATAAAATATAAAGATTGTTTCCAATAAACTCATAAATAAATACGACATGAAGAATTACAAATAAAAAAGATAAAAAAATTTGAAGTATGTGATACAAGTTTAAAAAATATAATAATAATAATAATAATAATAATAATGACAGTAAAAAATAATATGATCAAGCCATGTAAGACTCGTGTGAGACTTTAAATCGTGTGACACTCGTGTTGTCAGTCCTACATTTAAGGAACTTGATTTGCATGAACTTAGCCGACAAGCAAACTCATAACTGCCGAACATATATCATATCCCAAGTACCCAAAAAACCGTTCGCCGACATTTGGACGCCGCTCGTTTGAGACTATATCACAGTTAACTCACTGCAAGGCAAAACCATAAAACCTTTAAAGAAAAAGAAAAAGGAAAAAGTGATCTACGTGTGTCCAAACCAAACCTTGTCCAAGTCAAAGAAAAGAACAGTCTCATCGTTACCGTTACCGTTACCGTTACCGTTACCGTCACTTTCCACCTGATCACCGGCAACTCCAGCGATTCCCAATCGCCATCAACCCCGTCGTCCACACGCTACTTCAGGTCACCCCCTACTGTACATTATTAATAATGCTTTTATGGACTTCTTACCTACTACCACGAAGTCATATTCCCGGTTCAGATGCCGACACAGAACTCTTCTCCACCGTCCGTTTCATCTGGCCCTTTCTCGACCGTTGATTCTCGTGAATTTCCCTCCCAACGGAATCTTAACTGAATCGATCTTCACTTTATGTTTCTGTTTTTCTCTCTCTCTCTCTCTCTTTTCTCCTTTTCGGACATGAAGTTTACCTTCTTCTAAATTTTAACCGATTTGAGAACCCAATCACACTCGCATTTGATCACAACCAATCACGCGCTCCTACAAAAGTACTTTACGAAATTATAGTTTTTTAATAAGAAAAATTATAATTTTTATTTAATTTTATAATATTGGTACAAATTTTAAAATGTAGTATTAAAATATTACAACTTTTAATTTTTAACAAAACATTTCAGCATTAATTTTTGTATTAATATAAATTACTATTAATATAAATTATGTGATTGCTATTTTGTAATACAATTACCAGATATTGAATAATATTACGTATAAATTTAATTATATAATATACTTATTAAATAATAAAATTTATAAATAGCGCAAATATTGTATGTGATGGTTACATAATAAAAATATTAATTTATTGTGATTTGTCACACTATTCATATTTGCAAAAAAACAAAATATGAAACTATTTTATTAAAAATTAAAAATTTAGATATTTTAATTTTAAATTTACTTTTAAAATTAAATAAAGTTTTAAAAATTTTAAATTAAGTAATAAATTTAATATAAATAATATTTATAAACTCAAACATATCTTTACTTTTAATCAATCTCACGTTGTAATTGAAACCTTCAAATTCTTAACAGACTATTTGACTTCTTAAATTAAAAGATTATTAAAAATCAGTTAAGAAAATATAATGATAATTAGATTAGTTTGAATCACTTATAATTAAATTTTATCTCAATCTTTATAATTTAAGCTAATTTTAATTATATTTAAATACTAAAATTTAATTATAATGTAATATAATGAAATATTGTTTAGATAAAGAATTTATAATGTAATATAGTATAAAATTGCTTATCATTTTATATTTTATCCTAAATCTAATCAGAAACTTTATATTTTTATTATTCAGGATAGAATAAGATTTAATATAAAACCCTCCTTTTTAAATTTCATTATAAACCCTTTCAGATATATACAAAGATATATACAAAGAGCAAAAATACACGATGTACATGTGAACACGTTGCTCATCCGTTACGTGGGGATGGTGAAAGTAGTGAAGAGTACTTGGCGGATTTTGGTTGGTCACTTCAAAAAGCAAAGAGCACAGGCGAGTATCTTTATCTACTGTCAACCTCCTAACTTCTTCCCAAGTGAAAAATACACGCAATTACCAAAATTTGTCTGTAGTGTGAAAAACGTTACCGCTTTGAGAAAAGTAAAAGCCCTAATTTTGGCTGTAATTACCAACTCCATTAAAACGAGGTGTTCATTTATTTACCTTTTAAATTAATTTCAATTTTAATTTTTTTAAAATATTATTTTAATTAATGCTAAATGTTAATTAATATTTAACATTAAAATAATATTATTTTATTCAAATCATAAATTAAATTTTGAAAAATTGAACTAAATTATCATTCTTTTATTTTTTATTCTGATCATCATTTTATTATATATCAATTAATATAATTTTATTATAATAAATATTAATTTCTAATTACATAAATAAAATAAAATATTGAACAGTACATATATAAATATAAATTATTAAAAAAAGATATTCACATTTTAAAAAAATTTATAATGATGAATTATAAATTGATAAGAAAGAAAAGGAATGTTAATATATAATTAAGATGACTTTGTATTAGATCCAGAAATTTTCAATGAATTACTACATTTAAAATAATATTTATTCCATTTTCGATCGGATTGATTAATATTTTAAAATATAAAAAGGTGACAAAATTTCTTCTGGTTCCTATTCGTGCCCTTCCTTGATTCCCTTTTGTAATGTCACGTCACATGAGTCACCACCTTCTCTTTCACTTCACTCCATGTACTAGTGTGAAATACTTTTAATTACTTAAAAAATATATATTAAATAATGCTTTGAGTTACACAAAATATTATTTTTAAATATTATCTCGATAAAATAATTTAAAAATTAAATAAAAATCGTATTATCTCTTTTTATATTTTTATTTTTGACCAATGATTTTTTAAAATTGAAGTACTGGTTATAATTTAATTAAACTTTAATTTTTAAATTAATTTTTTTTAATATAAACTTTAATTAATTAGATTATGTTGAAATAGAGCAGTTTTAAATATAATTATACTAAAAATAAAATAACATTATTTTGAATATAATTAATTAATATAATTTTATATTATTAATTTGATGTAAACTAAATTAAATTGAGTAATTGAAGTTGGAAGAGTAAAGGCACTAACTTCCCCGTACAGATCAAACCCTTATAAGCCTATTTGGTCAGTTTTACTGTAATATCCCTACACAAAAGTACAGCTTTATTCCATGCTCACTCCTCGTACCACATTCCCAAAGAACCTGAGGGGTATCATCGTCATTCAAAGGACTAAAAAGGTTTTAAAGCACAGTTGTAGTCATGAATTAAGAGGGGGAAAAAAGGACAATCCTTTAACTCGCATTTAATACATAATAATTAATTTTTTAAAATAATATTATTTGAAAATATAATTTAATAAAATAAAATAAAAGTTAATTTGTTAATTTTAAATCAAAACAAACCAACCGTACCGAGCCATTACATCAACCTAAGTAGGGGGTTGTTTGGCGCGTATATAAACCACCATAGAAGAGAAGAGCGAAAGATCAAAACTATCACTTCCCTTTGAAAAGCCAAAGCAAAACACTGTTATGTCTTTGTCTTATGAGTTGAAAAAATTTTAAAAAAAACTTATAATAATAATAACAAATATGATATTTTATTTATTTATTTTATTTTCTTAGTTTTTCTCGATCGCTGTTTCTTTCGTTCTCGCTTGTCGCTTCGTTTTTCTCTCTCTACAAAGGCTTACACAGACAGATAGAGGTATCCAGCTGATCGGAGAAGCAGACTCCGGTTCCGTTCGGAGAATTTCGGGATGGACCGGTACAGTCGGATCCAGGAGGGGTCGCAGTCCGATCCGTCGTCGGAATGGACGGCTCCGGTGCCGGAAACGGGGCTCGAAGGCGAGTTTCGTTTATTTAACCTACATTTTGCCAGTTATGTTCTTGTTTAAAGGTTCGTTGAATGTTGTTGTAGAGTGGTTGATATGATCTTTTTTATGTTTGTTTTGGTGTGAATGTAGAGCGTGTTTGGCAGTTGGGTGAAGGGGAACCCGCGTACCCGGAACGACCCGACGAGGCCGATTGTCTCTACTACTTGAGGACCGGGTGTTGTGGGTACGGGCCAAGGTGTCGGTTCAATCATCCACGTGACCGCAGCGCGGTAATTTTGTTTGGTTTCACTCCAGTTTGTGGGTTTTAGAGGTTTTATGGTTCTAATTGTTGTGATCTTGTGGTTTTTTTGATGGAGTTTGGATGATTGAATTTTGAAGTTAGTGTGGAATGGTTTTATTTAGTACGTAGGTGTTAGTGTAGTAAGGTGCTAGTGTAGTAAGATCTGCGTGTGTGTGTGTGTGTGTTATGTGTTCGGTATAATTGTGCTTATTGCTTAATTCTGAATTATGACGATGATCAGGTGATGGGAGCAACAGCAGCTGGAGAAGAGTATCCAGAGCGTGCTGGCCAGCCTCTTTGCCAGGTTAATCCATTTGATACTTTTGAGACTTATGCAAGTTTTTAATGAAATGCTTGATTGATACATGAACAATGTGCAGGTCAGCTTTTGGTTATAGTTGATGTTTCTGGAATTTTAGTGATTGTAGCTATGCTGTTTCTGGCTTGATTTTGCAGTATTATATGAGGACAAGAACATGTAAATTTGGTGCTTCCTGCAAGTACAACCACCCGAAGCTGGTAGCTGGTTCTGCTAGTCCCATTGCACTAAATTATTATGGATACCCCCTACGTCCGGTACTTGTGTATTTTTTCTTATCATTGATGTTTTGTTTCTTGTAATTTCTTTCTCACATTTGCTACATGTTTTTGAATCTGAAACATTGGATGTTTAATTGGTCACAGGGTGAAAAGGAGTGTACATACTATATAAAAACAGGACACTGTAAGTTTGGTGCGACATGTAAATTTCATCATCCACAACCAACTAATGTTCAAGTTCCACTACAATCATTGGCTCCACAAGTTGCAAATGCACCCACTCCTTTACCAGGACCTCCATTGTACTCAGCGATGCAGTCTCCACCTGGTCCCTCATCTCAGCAGTATGGTTTAGTAGTTGCAAGGTCACCTTTGATGCATGGCTATGTACAGGGACCATATGGTCCTATGCTGCTTCCTGGTGTAGTTCCCTATCCAAGTTGGAGTCCTTACCCGGTAATTCAGTGAAACCTTCCTTCATTTTTCAGAAGGCTTGTGGCATTCTCCCTAAATATTTTCATTTGAACTGTGATTCTTGTGCAGACACCTGTAAGTTCGGGAGCTTCTCCTAATACTCAGCCTGTGGTAGGTTCGAATTCTGTCTATGGGGTAACACAACTATCTCCTTCAGCACCTGCCTACACAGGAACTTATCAGCCAACACCTACTTCAGTTGGTCCTGCAAGCAGTAGCCAAAAGAAACACTCATTTCCAGAGAGAACTGGCCAACCAGAATGCCAGTATTACTTGAAAACTGGTGATTGTAGATTTGGATCCTCTTGTAAATATCACCATCCACCAGAATTGATTACACCAAAAACAAATGTTATCCTTAGTCATATGGGTCTTCCTTTACGTCCAGTAAGCATATTCTGAATCCTTTGTGTTGTGATGCTTTCAGTGTTTTATTTTCACTCAGGTATCATGTGAGTCAAAAAATGATCAAATAATCTCTGATGGCTTATTAAGTATCATCTAATGCATGAAGTTTATTGCTGTTTTCTTATTGGCATTGTTTAAACTTCTATCTCTCCAAAGGTTTCGATGGATCGTAAGCTGTTGCATGTTTGTTGAAGCTTAAATCTTCTTAACAATTTGAATACTTGCTTTTAATATGTGGATGCTCTCATGTAAATGATCTCTTATGCCAAATCTTTTTAATTATTATGTGTAAAAATTCTTTATTGCATTCCATTCTTGCTGTGCAATGCTCAGATTTCTGACATTACGACACTGAATGCTCTTTCACTATTTTCTGCACATTTCATCGATCTTGCCTTTTTCAAACAATTTAGTTGGTTGCTGCATTTCAATTTTACAGAATGGAGAGTATACGCATTATCAATTTGAACTAATAAATATTACTCTTTTAATACAATAGACAAAATATGTGAGCAGTTCTTACAGTATTCAATACCTGGGAGGGTTTTCATTCTTTCCATTTTCTTGCTTCCTAGGTCTAGTTCCTTGATTTGATTGTTCTCTTTTGATATTTGGTGGTTGCTTTTCTTGGGAGGGAAAGGTAGTGATTGCAATCTAACACAACTACATGCCATGTTTCCTTCATTCAATTTTTTAATCCCTAAAGTTCATGCATATTCCACAATTGAATTTCAAACAATAGTTTAAGTTGGTCTCTTGTGATGTTACTGACAGTTTCCCAGTAGTTAAACTTTGTGGACCAATATCTGGTTGAGCTAATATATATCTCTTATTCCAACCTTGTAGAAGGCTATAACTTGTGGCCTCTAAATTCTATTTTGGACATAGGCATGCTTGCCTGAACTTATGTTATAATTAGAGTTCTTGAAACTGGTACTATTTTAATAATTTCATCTCTGGAATATGTTGAAATAATAAGAGGAAGATAGAAGAGAAAATTAACTCTCTTAACTCATATATTTTTGTCATTTACAACAGTCCTATATTTACAAGAATTCTGGAAAAGGAAAATAGAATATACAGGAATAATGTCTATAAATTAGGTCCTTTTCAAGGAAATCCCACTAAAATAGGAATACACCAAAACTTAACCCGCAAGATTAGGAATATAAAATTTCCATCCAACAACTATAGTTCATGCATTAATTTCTGAAGCCATAACACCTCACACACATCATGGTCTGTTACTCTATAGTCAACTTGTGCACTTGATCTTGCTACAACAGCTTGTTTTTCCTCCTTCAAGTAACTAAATTACCACCTATAAATGTGCAATAGCTAGAAGTAGACTTTCTATCATAAGGACATCCTACCTAATCTGCATTTGTGAATTCTTAAATTCTTAGGTGGCTATGTTTAGAGAAGAGTAACCCTTTTCCTAGTGCAGATTTTAAGTACCTTAAAATACAAAGTACAACATCTACACTCTCGAGGATCATACATACACTGACTCACCACATTTACAGCATATGCTATATCAGGTTTGGTGTGGGAGAGATAAATCACCTAGTCGTTAATATCTACCAATGTCAACAAATTTACCAGCTCCTCGTAATTTATGATTAGCTTCAATAGGAGAATCTACTGGTTTGCAACCTAGCATGATAGTTTCTTTGAGAAGATCTGAAACATATTTCCTCTAGGAGTTAATTTTTCCCTTATCTGATCAGGCAACTTCAATTTCAAGGAATAGTGCAGCTTGCCCTAGTCTTTAATCTCAAATTCTTGAGCTAGATATCTTTTCAACTGAATCATTTCGTCCATATTACCCCCGTTAGTATTATATGTTCAAAATAGACAATAAGTATTGTGATCTTACCAGTGCAGTCTTTGATAAATAAGGTATGATCAGCATTGCTTTGATGATACCCAAAACGGCTCATGGCTTTGCTGACCCTATCAAACCATGCCCTAAGAGACTGATTTAAGTCATAGAGTGCCTTTTTCAATTGACAAGCCTTTCATTCAGTTTTCTTTGCGTCAAATCCAGGGGCAAATTTCCATATAGACTTCTTTTTAACTCCCCATGCAAAAATGCATTTTTGACATCAAGCTGTTGTAAATCCCAGCCAAGATTAGCTGCACAAGACACAAGAATTCTAATTGCGTTCATCTTTGTCGGTGGAGTCAATGTTTATTCATAATCAACACCGTAGGTTTAGGTGAACCCTTTGCAACCAATTGCGCCTTAAATCTATCAACAGTTCCATCGGACATCCATTTGCAACATACTGGTCTCTTTCCTGATGGAAGAGTAACAAGTTCCCACATTTTGTTTTTTGTCAAAGGTTTCATTTAATCAACCATGGCACATTCCATTTAGGTTCACTAAGACCTTTCTGCCAATCCTATGTTATAGAAACAGATGACAACAACAATACAAAGGCTCTATAGGAAGGAGAAGTGAATATATGAAACAAAGTTAAATATAGGGTGTTTAAGGCAAGTGTGAACACCTTTTCTAACAGCAATATGGACATCAAGATCATCAGTAACAAATTAGAGTTAGAAGGCTTAAGAGATGAAGGAGACTCACTGGATGATTCCACATGAGCTGAATTCAGAGTAGACGATTGACTTGGTTGAACATGCTCAATAGCTTTATCTACATGTTTTCTTCAACTATATGTTTTCAAATCTGACTAATCAAGCATTCCATCTTTAGGTTTTTCACTCCCACTACTAATGATTGGATTAAAAATCTGCATAGGCACACTATGATTTGGTGACTCCTCTTCTTCCTTTTTCTCCCCCTGAAGAGGGGATTGGGATGGAGAAAAATAGGGCTCTAATTCCCTAAATGTGACATATATACTCTCAAAAAATTTTTGAGTTGGTGGATGATAACATTGTAACCTTTTCGAGTTGCACAGTACCCAACAAACACACATTTAAGAGCACACGGATCTAATTTGCTTGCATTTTTCGTGTGAACAAAACACACATCCAAAAACTTTAGGAGGTACAGTGTAAGAATTTGTACCTTGCAACATTTCCAAAGGACTTTTAAAGCCTTCTGGCATTCTATTAATAAGATATGCAGTGGAAAGTACTGCATTACCCTGGTGTACTTTTGGGACATTCATAGTGAACATGAGGGCTTTAGCCACTTCTACTAAGTGTCTGTTCTTTCTTTCATAAACTCCATTTTGGGCACATGTATTAACACAACTAGTCTTGTATTAACACAACTAGTCAAGTGCAGTATTCCATATGAATCAAGATAGTCACGAACAATACCTTCCATGCACTCTGTGCCATTATCATTCCTCAAAATCTCAACCTTAGCATCAAATTATGTGCAAATCATTTTATGGAAAGATTTAAAACAAGAAACTACGTCATTCTTAGCTCACAACAAGTAAACCCATGTCATCGTAGTACAACAGTCTATAAAGGTGAACAACTATCTACAAATAGACAAGGAAACTGTTTGAATAGGACCCCATACATCAGAGTGAATATTCATAAAAGGAGCAGAACTCTTATTATTAATTAAAGGATGAGAACGTCTTGTGTGATTGGCAAATTCACAAGCTTTAAAAAACAGTAAATCTAAATTGCATTATTTAAACAACTTTGGATATAATTTTTCTAAAACATTCAAAGAATGGGTGTCCTAATCTCCTATCTATCTGAATTGACTGTTGGTTCGCAAACGCTGAATCTACTATCATGGCTGGAGTCTAAGAAGATAGCAATGAGTGACTACTCCTATCTAGCACATACAAACCATCTTGCAGACTACCATAGCCAATCGCTTCCCTATGCTCATTTCCTGAAATGCATAATAAGTAGGATAGAATTCTGCTTTACAATTCAGTTCATGGGTAAGGAAACTAACAGATAACAGATTATTAGGAAAATTAGAGACATGAAGAACTGATGATAGTTTAATGGAAGGAGTACAATTAACAGAACCTGTTTCCAGATATTGGAGATAAAGAACCTTTTGCATTACAGATTTTATATTTGCCTGAACATGGAGTGTAATTCAAAAAATTATTGGACGAGACTGTCATTTGGTCTGATGTTCTAGAATCTATAGCCCATGGATTATTATGAGTTTCAGAATTAGCAAGAAAAGCAATACCTGATTTGGAAAATTAGAAGAAGCAACAGTTGAATGGGAGTCAAGCCGAGACAAAAGATGTCATAGAATTTGCACTTCTTCCTTGGAAAGACCACCAACAATTGTTGTTTCTTCAGATACAGATGCATCTATAGTCTCTGACATGTTTGCTTGTGGCCTAGTGGAACCTATTTGTTTACTTCCACATCCTCTTGTCAGTCGACCGTGAAGTTTCCAGAAACTCTGTTTAGATGCCTTGGTTTACCACAATAATCATATTTCAAGTGATCTTTATTTGATGGACATGGTAATCATATTTCAAGTGATCTTTATTTGATGGACATGGTCACTTCCTTTCTCTGAGTCACGAGTTTTGGTGGCAAGTAGCCTGATTTTTCTATGGGATTTGTGCGTAACATGACATTCCTTCAGCTTTCTTCTTGTTGAATGTAAGAGTAAGCCTGTCTTACGGAAGGAAAAGGAACCTTACCCAGAACTTGTACCCATTTCTGTTCATATTCCATATTCAGACCAGCATCATAGACCCGATCATTTTCTATCAACATCTGAAATTTAACTACATCATGTGGACATGCAGGCTGGAAATCTTGATAATAGTCTAATTCTTGCCATAGACCACTTGATGCAGCTAAATATATCGCTATGGTCATATCTCCGTGTTTAGTCTCATATATCTTAATTTCGTATCTCATAGATCTAAGCATCATTACCCTCTTGAGAATAGGTTTGAGAAGCTGCACTTCAAATCTTTTGTGCGGTGTTGAATAGCAAATAGCCTTAAGCAATCTGCGGTTGCATCTAGTTGAGTAGCCATGACATGACAAGGGAGTTTTTTGATTCCCATTGAGTGAGTGTTGGATCACCAGTAGCTGGCTTTGGCTTATCTCCTATAACATATCCATGCAAACCCTGAGCTTGAATGAACAATAAACAAGACCTGGACCAAGCAAGGTAATTGGTTCCATCTATCTTTAATGGACTGATTTGCAGAGAAGGATTTTCAGCTATAGATCCAAATTTGATTCCAGAATTTTTTTCTTCTGCCAACTTTTTCCAAGATGAACACTGTATTTATCAGTTGAGAGAAAAGGCAGCAAATTTATGGCCTACAGGAGGGAAAGGCTGCAGTCGGTTTTAAATATGAGAGTTAAAGTGACAGCGGTTTAGAGCATGAGCTCTGATACCACGTTGAAATAATAGGAGGAAGATAGGAGAGAAATAAAAGGCTCTTTCATATATTTTTGTGATTTACGGCAGTCCTATGTAAAGGAATTCTAGGAAAGGAAAATAGAATGTACGGGAATGATCTCTCTAAATTAGGTCCTAAACAAGGAAATCCCACTAAACTAGGAATACACTAAAACTTAACCCGCAAGATTAGGAATATAAAGCTGTCAACAGTACATGTTTTTCTTCATTTGTAATGTTTTAGTATGTAATCTGTGTGCTCTTTTATAGACCATGTTCTTTTTTTCTCCTTACAGAAGACAGTTTTGCTTGATTAAGGTTTTGATGAATGATACAGTTTATAAAGCTATTCAACTTCTGTTGTGCTATTAGTTGTCTCTTCTCCTTTTTCGGTTAATGCTTACTTTGTTGCCTTTTTGGCTGTTACCTTCTAACGTTTTTCTATGCTTGACGTGCTTTTCTTGCAGCTGCATTCTAGTTCTTTTAATGGTTTTTATGGTTGATGCATGAAACCTCTTCAAGAAAGGCTTTTATTGTTTAGAAAATATCATTCAATTAGTTGATTGGAGATTTTGTAGTTTGTTAACGATTTGTGCATTCAACAATATTATCATATCACTTGTAGTTTCTGATTTATTGTTAACTTGGTAATTCACGACACTAGATTAATATGTGTTCCCTTGTGTGAGATCCGTTTTCACCACAAAAGTAGAGTACAAGTTCTAATCTCAGCTGTACTATTTAAGAATTGAAACAACATTTTCGTTTCTTAGTTATGGAAGTCAGTTAAGGAACTCTTTCATATTCCAATTTTATCCGCTTTTAAGGGTTTCTTCTGTGATTTTCTTTAGTTGTTGAAGGCATATTGATTGATCATTAAAAGTTGGGATTTCATGTAGATTGCCCTTGCAGTATGTGGATCAAACATGAAAATGTGTATAAAATCATCTAAATTTATTGTTATTACATCGAGAAACGATGCCCTGTGTTTATGTTTTCTTATATTTTACTTCTGGCAAGTGTCATATGTGTTTGTCAGTCTTTATTAGCTGAAGAATTAGCTATATTTCTCTTTTCCATCTTTTGCTTCAACTTTCCACTGATTTATCATAGGGATCTAATGTTTTCCAATTAATGAGTTGGGAATTTTCGTCTTTGAGATAGAGCCACAATGGAAGTCTGTCCTTATGATATGATTAAAGGCCTTTATTTGTAAATTAGCCGTCTTAGGTGTTAAAAATGTTTGTTCATATCACCTCAAGGAAATAGAAATAGGGATCCACTTCAACAATTTGACAGTTGGTATGTAATATATTATCTCTGTCCTATAGCTGAATCATATTTCTTCAGATCCTGTACCCAAATGCTTTTCTGATCTCTCTCAAATAAATGTGTAGTAACTTGTGAATTTCTGAAGAAAGGTAAGCTCTGCAACATGAGGTATCAGGTGAAACGGTTTTGACTCTCACCCTCCCACCCTCTCTCTCTCTCTCTCTCTCTCTCTCTCTCTCTCTCTCTTCCCATAAAGCATATTCTTGTGGAGGTGTGAAAAATGCTTATTGAGAATTGTCAGTGTTTGGCATGCTCTTCTGTCTCTCTCTCTCTCTCTCTCTCTTCCTTTTAAGTTAATGTCTGTTTTGATTTCTTTATCTTAATCAGGGCGCACCACTCTGCACGCATTATACACAACGTGGCCACTGCAAGTTTGGGCCTACATGCAAATTTGATCACCCAGTGGCAGGAACTCTCAGTTACAGTCCATCTGCATCTTCTCTTGCTGACATGCCAGTCGCACCCTATCCTGTGGGCTCATCCATTGGTACCCTAGCCCCATCATCCTCATCTTCAGAGTTGCGACCTGAACTCCCCTCAGGAGGATACAGCAAGGACTCCAGTTCAACTAGAATGTCTTCATCAATAAGCACTTCAAGTGTTTCAGTTGGTTCGGTTTTCTCACAGAGTGGAACTTTTTCCCAGGCAAGTGTGCAAAAGTCTGGCCATAGTACTGGCCCGTCTACTGGTGGCAGCAGCAGTAGCACAGAGGCTCGCTCATCAAGTTGAGGAATCAGATCAAACAACTGCCTTCCATTTCTCTTTGAATCAAATTCATGACATCATACTTTTTTTGTTCTAGCCCACAAATAGAAGACTTTGTTTCCCAGCTATGATGATTCCACAACTCAGGTCTAGCACACCGTAGTTCCGATAGTTTCCGTGTTCATATAATGAATAAGCTTTGGTCAACCTTCAAAAGGTCTAGCAAACCCCATATAGCCTTCCGCCTTCCTTTTGAATAATCATGAGAGGATCTGCAGTTCCCTTAGGCAAAATTTGGTTCCACGTCTCCAATTCTTTGGAGCTTGTTGTGTTTATTTATGCTCCCCTCTTTTCCAAAAAGCAAAAAAGAAAGAAGTCATACACTGTTCCTCTTCTCCGTGGGCTGCATCTTCATATCTTATCATTTTTTCCTGATTTTCTTAAATCTGGGAACAAGCTTCCAATTTATCTAGTAGGAAATTTGAAGCTTTTCTTGTTCCCCCCACATTTTGTCTGGGGTTTACTTGTGAAAAAGAGAGTAATTACAGAGACTCATAAGGAGGCATCTGAATGCTTACCTTTACATGTGATTAGGTACATATTTATGTCGTGACAATTGAAATGCTTGACATTGTTGTTGATGAATTTATTATGAAATACAAATATATGAAGAATCAGCATTTGACTGTAATAATCATTCTTCCTTTTTTACTTCATCAATTTTCTATGCTTTCAGGTACTTCTCTTAAAGTAGCAAGTGGATCAAAAACCTGATCTTAAATTTCATGTTATTCTCTAGTTGACGAGGGACTTGAAGGATTTGAGGTAGGAAAGTTTTTTATGACAAGCTTGTATGCTAGAGTTTTATTGCCTGAACTTGTGCATTTTTCAGTTGCATACCTAGAGTTTATGGATGGTATAACCAACGGAGTGTTACGTGCATCCATCTAGGCAACACCACTGACACCAACTTGTGCTCAAAAGGAAAAGTGTTTTTTTTTTTTTGAAACGTGCAGCTTTCATGTGTTTTTAGTAACAAACACCACATTTCGAATGGCGAAACGGGAAGCCTTGAAAGCCTATATGAAAGGCTTTTGTGGTGTTAGTATAACACTTTTCATGTAATTTGACTCAAACTAGTAGAAGTTAGCTTTCTAAAAGAATTACACTGGCCTCTTTTAAGTGGGAACAGATCACCTGTTTAACTTTTGCTGTTTTAATCTTGTTTTAATCCATTTCATCCACATATTTATATGGGACCAGATTACCTGTTCCACTTTTGCTGTTTCAATCTATCTCATTCACATATTTATATGGGACTAATATAAATATATGGATGAGATAGAATTGGAACAGGGTTGGATCAGAAAAAAAAACATAGAATAGGTGATTTCATTTGCTCTTTTAAGTAGGGTAAAGTAGGGTAGTATATGTGTGCACAGTTTCCAGTATAATCACAATGATAGAAAGCATCTGCAAGAGAAAGAGAAGATGCATGTTCTTGATAACAAGAGTGGAAGAGTTTTTTATGATAAATATGATGAGAGCATGAAATGTAAGAAGTAGCTTGAGTTACAATCCCATAACTAGTAGAAATAGTAAACTGGTTCAGGTCTAGTTCAAGCAGTTCAGACAAGTGGTCCAGTACTGAAGAACAATTATCGCCTTTAAACAGAAAAAGATTCTCTTTGAAAATTAATTTTGTCCTTGTTAGAGCTTGAAAAACTCTGGTTAAAGTAGAATTTTCTTTTTGATGAATCAAAATTAGTTCAGCTAAAATATCATAGGGACATTTTTGCCCAACACCGGCTGTCCTACCATGAGGGCAGACAGCCGGTTCAGGAAGGCAAGCTTTCAGGAGCATAAGGCTAAGTTGTTGACATGTTTGCAGCATCTGATGTAAATAACTATTACCAAGGATTTATGTTCATTAATGGAGCTTGAAGCATTGCTGTTATTTGCATTGACTATAACCATTTGCTGTGAGAAAAAAAAACTATAATCATTTGCTGAACAAAGAAACGTTATTTGCAATGACTATATTTGTGTTGAAGGACACAAGAAGCAAGTCGTAATTTATATAATACGAAAAGTTGCAGCTTTTATTTTTAAATAAGCCTGTACTTTTTTTAATAACAAGTATAGTTTTTTTATTTTTCTAGGAAGTTGTGAATGGCAATTTTGGCTTAACCCGACGCATCCCGTGGTCTACGGCTAGGCTTGGTTTTTTAGGCCTTGTCAAACTTGGCCGGCCCGAGATGTGACGGGTATCGACAAAACGATATTATTTTGTCAAAAACAATGTTGTTTGATTTTTTCTTAAAATAATAATTCTAGCTAGGTCGGATTGTCTAGATCAGCTAGACCTGGACTATTTAAATTCTTAAGTTTTTGCGAATTTATACATCCGATGTCATATCGATTCTCTTAGCAAAAATGCTATTTGAGTTCCTAAATTGAATAATAATATGGTAGATTTTGGAATTTAAATAAGCTTGTAATTTTTTAAAATAAGTCTATAATAACACAGTAGCTTTTATTTTTAAATAAGCCTGTAATTTTTTTATAACAAAGTATAATTTTTATTTTTCTAGGAAGTTGTGAATGACAGTTTTAGCCTAACCCGACCCATCTCATGGTCAACGGGCTAGGCTTGGTTTTTTAGACTTGGTCAAACTCCACCAGCCCAAGGTATGTCAGGCAACGGTAAAATGATATTATTTTGTTAAAAAATAATGTTTGATTTTTTCTTAAAATAATAATTCTAGCTAAGTTTGATTGCCTCGTTCGGCTGGACCTGAACTATATAAATTCTTAATTTTTTGTGAATTTATACCATACCGATTCTCTTACCAAAAATTTTATTTGAGTTCCTAAATTGAATAATAACACGGTAGATTTTGGAATTTACCACAGAAATTCGAAATTCAGCGGTAAAAATAAGTTAAAATCATGATTTGTTGAAAACAATAGCGTTTTTGACTAAAAAGTTGGAATTTAAAAAGAATTAAAGCCCAAAAGAAGAAAATGACCCCATTTTGAGTCAAACAATAGCCTTTTTGACTAAAAAGTTGGAATTTAAAAAGAACTAGAGACCCAAAAGAAGAAAATGACCCATTTTGGGTTTACAAGGTAGGTAATTTTTTAAAAAAGATCTAGCCTGAACCTAAATCCTACCTAGCTTGAGGTTTGAACCTTATAAGTAAAAATAAAGTAATTCTGCACTTTTAATTTATAAAACAAATTGGCCTAAACCTAGTTGAGCTCGAGTCGGGGCCAAGCTTTCTCAAGCCAAGTCAGGTTCAAGGTAAGGCCCGCTGTCTCAAGCCTAGACATTGCCATCCACACCGACGAAAGTTCAAATTATGCATAATGCTAAATAGATATTTTGGCTTGATTCAAAGTAATGTGGTTTCTTCCATTTCAATTTTTAAAAAAAATGAATAGATAGATGAGAAGAAAAAATATACGCGTTATAATCATTTTTTTCACTTTTTTGCATTGATTCTAATTCAAGTACATTAGTTATGTCTAATCTTATCTGTAGACTCTAAATTAATTTGATCTATCAAGAACACATTAAAATTTAACTTAACTTCAATTTTAAGTTAAAAATGATATAAGACGATCAAAATTATATTTAAAATTTTGATTAATTAAAGTTAATGACATTCTTATTTATCAATTTTACCTGTCTACCTCTTAATTATGATCATAAATTTTGTAAGTACAATCGAGGATATACCATTTTCCTATACTCGTATGACTCTTATATTCCATTTTCTATACGAGTACAACTCTTTCACCACTGACTCACCCGCCATTAATCGATAATCATATGACCTATTGGCAACTTCGACATTACCATTTTGAGTAAGTACTCGGTTTCTATTTCCATTTCCTTCACTGCTTGCCTGCCAACGTTAACTTTAAAAAGTCAGTGAACTTTCAATTTTTAAGGTAGAAAAAAAAAAAAAGAAGATACACTTCAATGGTTGATGTTTGGAACCCATGATTGATCTGGTAACCTATTTAGAAACCAGATTTTGCATTCCCAAGATGTAACCCGAGATTGTGTGAAGCCTTGGCGTAGAAGCACATTGAACTTGAGATGAGATGTCCTGTCCCATTGACTGAGGACTAAATCAGATAGAAATACTAAATAGCAACATAAAAAAGTCGTGGATGTTCTCCCCAAACGGGCTGGCAAAAAGAACCAGCCCGTCATGCCAGCTAAAGTTTGGGAGGGATGGCCGAAGGCCGTCAATTTGATCAACGAGTTGAAGAATTTATTGACCGAAAACGACGATGAGTTGAGGAATTTATTGACCGAAAACGACACCATTTATTAAGTTATGCCATCCCTAATCATGCAACAGATGGAATTATGTTTTCCTGTTAAAGTGTGGAAGTAGGAAAAACCATAACAGCAGCAACAGTATTGCACACAATCAAAGGCAAGCTATTACATAATAGCATCTAAATCTAACATAAAAAACGATAATTTAAGTGAGCACTAGTTACATTTTTTTCTTCTTTTGCAGGCAACCAGCAAATACAATTAACAAACAAGTACAAATTAAGTCATGCCATAGCTTAGAGATGAGAAGACATTGATACAAGACCATCCCCCCTTTTGGACCTCGTCACAGTTCGACTTGAAAATTTCACCAGAAGGGTTCACAATATATAAAAATTTTCAATACCTGGCTCTGAAGACAAAATGTACATGTAATTCTGAGCTTCTGTCTCCAAGTGATCGGCAAAAGGGGCACGCCCTGTAGCATTTTATACACACCCTTGTGCTACTTCTTCCGTGACGCTATGCAGTCATCCATTGGTGGAATTTGCAGCAGACATGGACAGAACAACTATTGGTCAACTAGGCCAAATCATGCCAAGTATCTGAACAAATTGGGGTTATCCTTATCTCTTTCAAGATAGTCTCTAGTAATTAGATCTTCAATCCGCTTCTTAATTGCCTTGAAATCAGGCTGAAAAAATGAACAAGTCAATAAAAATGGTTGAACTAAAATTAGTAAAGAAACAGAATTCATCTTGGAATAATTGAAGATAATTTTAAACCTTGAACATGCGGCCCAACTGTTCAACGCACTCCATCACTAACTGTTGGTGACCCAAAACTTTCCGACTTTTCATTATACGGACAATCGAGGCATCAATGGCATAACGTCTATCTTTATCAACATCTTCAATTACTTTCTTCTTTTCATCCACAGGAGGTAGTGGAATCTACAAGTTGAATTGAATTACCCGAGTGTGAAACACCTCCACACAATCACATAATCAAACAAGTTGTTGTTCAAGGTCCAAGCTTACCTTTATCCTCCTCATCTTGTCTGTAAACTTTGAGTTGAACTCAAAGTAATCTGTAGGAGAGATTGTTTTTGTGTTTGGCTCTTTGTTTAGAATCTTGTACTTGGCACATGATAAAGAGTGAAGGAGTCTGACAACATCATCATCAGTCAAATTTAGCTGAGTCATTATCTCTGAATAACTCAACCTATCTGAAGAGTTGAAAAGCAACAGTGCTGAAGCCTATGACAACACAAGAAAAGCAACTTTATTTATCAGAGACGCTGATCCGCCTACACCACCACAATCTGATGAAAGTAAGCAAATAGAAGTGTATTTAACTATGGAGATATACCTGATATGTTGTCACGATTAACTCCATAGTCTTTGGTTCAAACTTCCCAATTAGATTACAAGTACCCAATGAGTATATCCAGGTAAGTTTTCTGTGTTTTGTCTTTGTTTGATAAAATTCCCTGAAAACCTCGACACATTTGACCTAAATTCATTCAAACCAGAGAGAAAAGGGTGAGTAGCAAATATGTAACAAATCCAACGAGAGATTTCTAAGTCTTTTGTGACAAGAAATCACATCAAATTAGCATACCATCTCTGCAGGAAGGTTCAAATCAAAAGATTTGTAACTTGGCCAAAAGCCAGTTGTCAACACGGTAACTGTCAAGTCAATCCCTGGATTCGCATTTGGATTGTTGCTTAAATACTCCTCAAAACTACTTTGATTCTCCCTTGCTAATGTCAAATCCGTAACCTAGGAGGAAAACCATTATTGTGAGAGAAACTCAATTGTACCCAATTTATAGAAACATTAGGAATTTAACTGAAATAAGGTTCCTCCCCAACAGCTCACCATGCCCTCCATTTTTGAGGTGAACTGTGCACCACATTGCTGCTTCAGCTTTGTCAAAATACTTCGCTCATGGTCATCATTAGCACTCTTATCAAAAAGAAGTCGTCGAGCAAGTTTTTTCCTAAGAATAATTGTTACGCCAAACTCATCATTCATAGTCGAAAAAATTTCTATGTCGAGAACTTAAGTAAAGCAAGATTCATGGAAAAGTTTATTCATTTACCGGTAAAATTCTGCAAATAAATCTTTATCGCTGATATAAGCGAGCAGCTTTACCACCTGCATAACACAAGCAAATTCAATAACAAAGATCTGAATGTAATGCGCCCATGAAATGGAGAAATTATGAGTTTAACCTTTTCCAGTGTTTCCTCAATGGCTTCATCACTCAGTTTCTCACTACCACCTTTCTTAAGAATATTATCACAAAAAGTGGCTAGTAACTCCGCACTGGAACTTCCTGCCACACCCTTGTTGCAGAAGACCTCAAAAGCTTCCTTGAGTGCCTACAGTGGATCAGAGAAAGTTCAAACATAATGAACCACTAAGACTGAGATCCAACAACTAATTAAACTATCTGCCTAAAAAACCTTGTGAAAAAGAGTGTGGTTTTGGAAACAATCATTGACATATGCCAAGTATTTGTCATGCAGCTCAATAACCTTCCTGACAAAAACCTGAACACCACCAAAAGCAGTTTCAACTCATTAAGATGTCAAGCAATCTGTAGTTGAAGAAAATCAAAAACCATTTACCTGTTCCTGCAAGCCAACTACATCCTTCTTATCTGCCTGTAAAAGAAAACAAGATGAAACAGATAGAAACATTGGCATCAGAATCAACTTCAAACAAAAGTCTTCAAATGATAGAGTTATCTTCAAAATAGAGAAAATTATGCAGTACCAAAGCAAACACAAATTGCAAAATGTGTTTAAGATCAAAACAACAGAAAAAGTTAATCAACGGAGCGCAATTGTAGAAGTTTGTCTTAGGACATGCAGATATCTAGAGTTCCATTCAGACGGGACAATCAATACGTGCAAGCTTTAAGCTATACATCATCTTTATCTATGGAACAACAGTCGATTTAAGCATTAATTTTAAGGTTTCTATAACCACCACTTCAGCTTCTTAGATTGAACATCAGTCTATTAAGCATCAATTCTAAGGTTTCTAAAACCACCAGTTCAGGTTCTTAGATTGAATTAGTTATGATTAATAAGGTAATGCCAATGGAGCTCTTTCTGGCCATTCCAAAATCCAAGTGCACAAAGAAAGAGTCTATGGAAACATTTAGATTTTTGAAAACAATGTCCACAGAAACATTGTATATGTTGAATATAATTAATCATGATGGTTTCATATTGGGATAGTTTGTCCCATAATTCATGTCATTCATTCAAAGATAAGGAACATTGTCACACGCTGCTTAAATCCCTTGACAAATCCTTAAAAAATTCCATTCAAGAAGATACTTTTCTTTTTATTTTCTCCTAAATAGAAGTATGATGATTGCTACACAGGAAATTTGATTCCACTTCGATGGAAAGAAATAGTCCAACATATCAATTGTATGGAAACCCACTAGCAGCTCATGTAACCATTGCAGAAAAGGAAACAAATTATTGAATGAAGTAAGGACAGGAATAGCACAAACCTTCTTATTGCTGGCTGCATCTTCTGCATGTTTAACCAGGACTGTGCCTTCAGCAGTTACATGCTGCACAACAGGATGGAGAAATCAAAACAAAGGAGAAGGCAAAGGATAATACAAACAAATGCTGCATTTGGTCATGACTAAAGAGACAGATAAATAAAAGAAAGTTCGAGTATGCCAACCTGTTTAAAGATACTGGAAACAGGATCCAAGCCCTTTGGTATTTTGGAGAATAGCCTGAACATCCTTGATAGATCTTCCACCTAAACAAGTGTTAGAAAGAACAGAACACTAATTGTCATTTTCCATCTCTTACATTTGAATCACAAAATACAAAGGTTTAAATATAAACACTATGCACCTTGTCGTCTCTAAGCAATGCATGGCATCCAGAGTGCTCTTTCTCAAGCAGTTGATTTGCATAGACAGACAACAACTCATGTTGAACTTTCTACCAATAGTAGAAACAACCAATATGAAAACCAAACACATCAGAAGAATAAAATCGTGGGAAACAGTCATAACTGCGCAGCTTAGTAGAAGTAAAGCAGATTAAGCAGCATCAACTTTTAACAATGTCCCATGTCAAAAAAAAATTTTGGCCTTCATATAACAATTCACTCACCCAAAAAATGTTGAAGTCAGAACAAAAGCAACTACAAACCTCTAACAACTTTGGCTCGCTACTGGAGTGCAAATAGTGAGAAACCCTATCTTTCTCCCGTTTTAAACACTCCTCAGCCTGGAATGACCAAGACAAATAATTAGACAACTTTTCAGGTGGAATGAGCTCCAACGAAGGACAAAAAATCATATGCTCACTTTCAACATATAATCTGGACAAGAATCTTCCAGAATCCAGTTTGATGCCTTCCTTGAATAATAGGCAGCAGTATCTTTAAGCATGGCTACCTCAAAATCATTTTCATAGTAATTCATCTGCCCCATACCTATCTCAACAAATATATCTAAAACGTTCTTTAATAAAGCACGATCAATCTGTTCACCTTCCCGCTCTTGATCGATCTGTTTTAAGGTGAGGTTACTCAGCACCATCCAATAAATTCACTATAACCTTCTTCAGGCCAAGAACTTAGCAAGTAAATCATACAGTGGACACAAAATACACTAAATTACAAGAGATATTACAGCAAAATACACTAACTTACAAGAGATATTACAGCATCCCTCACTTTTCCATTCAGCTCTTGATAAACCTGGAAAACAATTGGGGAAAAAATCAGAAAGCAAGCAGGAGATATGTTATTTTAGTCTGCTATCATCTTAAGTAGCAATGGAAAGAAGAATCTCCAGTGAAAAAGTTCAGCATTGACACACCAGATCACGAAAGCAAGTTAGTCCAACTTCATTGAGAGGTGGAAGTGATCTCCGAGCAATAAAGTATCGATCAAGGTAATGGAAGAATCGAGAAAGCCACCTAACCATAACTTTATGGTTTGCCCACCTTTTGACAAGCTCTCTCAACATGAACTCATCATGCTTTTCCCTCAATGATGGCAATACCTGAACAAGGAATTACAAGTGGTACTCATTGTCACAGATGTAAAACAATTGGCGATGTACCCATGAATGTAGCCTTAAATAAAAACACCAGTTTAACAAAAAAGACATAAAAAAAGACTCAATATATGATAATTTCATATTTTTGACAAAATCTGCTGGTTAAGACCAATAAACTTGTAACAAGAAACAGCATGCATGCCAATTTATTGACATACTAGGTTGAAAATGGAAATTCAATCTTCCGTGATGAGGAAGTTAACTGAAGGAACTAAAGGAAAGAGAAAGAACGAATGGCAGAGAAAAACATGTACTAAGATTCTTTCACCAAATCATTGCGATGCATATTCAGATGGAGAAAAGGCACAAATCTTCAGCTCAAGGGCAATACCAAAAGAGAAAACTTAAAGTTACTCGTTATCCTGAATGCAACAATATCCAATCAATTAACTGGATTACAAGATTTCCATGATATCATAAATTCCCAGAAAATCTTAACAAGGAACAAAGCAATAATAAAATTATGGAAGTAGTCAACTTAATACATGAATCACCTTGCAGGTCAAATCTGCACAAACAAATTATGTTGATGAAGAGACAATATTTACGTGTATGGATCATTAGATAAGTTGAAAAAGCTGAATCAGTGTGTTCCTCACCGTTGACATAATATATTCTTCAAAGGACTCTCTGTATTTGTCATATAGCTGTTGTGAATAATCATGAGGGGGCTTTTGCGTACACATATTATAGATGGTCCTGAGAACAAAAATGACGAAGTAAATTTAAAACCCACGTCACAATTAATAAGGGAAAAATAAGGACTTGCAGACAGAAATAAAACGATTTGGTAAAGAATGAATACGTGTAGAGCATCATGTAGTCCTCGGAGCTGAACTGTGATTCAGGTAGCCCTTCTAGGATGTTTTTCAGCTTTATAATCCCCTTTTGCATAAATTCCCATCCTTGTTCGAGGTCAATTGTTTTCCGCTCGTTCATAGTCATATTGGCAACAACAAGCAGCCACTATCTGCCAAATATCAACAGCAAAACATTAAAAATAAATCCAACTTCCAATCCTGCAAAAAGAAATAATAAGATTACCGAAAATGACAGACAATTGCACTTAAATCAAAATCAACTCTAAGTTTCAAAATTTCGACCATGGAAAACCAAAGCCAGCACAATTTCCATTTTCCAGGTCATAAAACGCCAGAAATTAGACTAAAACATAACCAAAACCCTAATTTAACAACAATCACCGAAATATCCCTTCCCATTTCCGGACCTAGAACGAAAGAGCCCTAATACACCATCAGGTAGCAAACAAAACCACAAAAACAACTGAGATTTCCAAATCCTCGATCCTTAAATAAGCAGAGAACCCGCTCCAAGACTATAAACTTCCAGCTTCGCTCCACGTCTCTCGCTTTTCCACAAAAAAAAGGGTCAACAACCCTAATCGGAGCACGCAAACAACACATTACAAACCATAAATACATCAAATCCATCAAAGAACCATCAATCCGCACTAAAAAGACGATCGACCGAGAAAGATCGAGATATGGGAATCGGAATCAGAAAGTACGTATGGACACAGACAAACAAAAGCACAAATCCAGGGAGAGAAACCCAGATAAGAGGCAAAACAGAGAGGAATCCCTGACCTGAGAAGGAGGAACTAAGAACGAAACATGAGTACGGCGGAGGCGACCGGAGTAGAGAGATTGTTGTGGAGGAGAAAATGTATGGCTTTGCTGCTGGTCTCGGATCCTCTATTAGTATTATTCATTCACTTTTTTTTTTTGGGTTTATTCTTTAGATTTTGTTTTCTAAGAATATTTTTTGTTTCTTTTCCTAATTCATATTTTTCTATTGTTTGAGAAAAGTTGATTTTATGTGACTATAAAATTAATGTTGAAATTACGGAAACAACCCTCACAAAGTTGAGAGCAAATTCGATTTTGTAATTTCAAAATAAATTTATTAGTTACAATTCAAATAATTATAAAAATTTAAAGCTAATTATTCTATTTAAATTTATTAAAATATTTGATTTCAATACTATATTAATATAATCTTTCAACTCTTTCTTGTCAAGCAACCTAAATAGATAATATTAAATATATTACTGCTTCAAACATAAATAGATTAAAGAAATCAATCCTTAACTATTTATCTTACTTAATATTTATCTATTTATAAATAACCAAAATTAATTAGGAACTCTTATATATTTACAAGATGAATCTTAGAGTAATCGATAAAACTACTTCTTTATGATCATAAAATCAAAATTTTAAATAATAAAAATAGTCTCTTTATAAATATAAAAAAACAAGTCTGTATATATATATTATGACCATCTTTAAACTTCCTCAAATAAGGAACTTTGTAATGGTTCGTTGGCTTTTTATAGTTTTATATTTATGAACTTTCTTAAGGTGTACTTGTTTAATGGGTATAAAAAAAGAGGAATAGGTATAGAATGAAAGATTTAGTTTGATAAAGGAGTATGATTATAGAGTTATTATTTTGATTACCCATTTTTGGGTAATACCTCATTCCTCTCATAATTTAGAGGAATAAGCATCATTGTTTTATAAAGTGCCCTATTATGAATAACTTAGTAGTTCTTTTTTAAAAAATATTTTTAATACTAATTAATTAAATACAATTAATTAATTAAAATATAATTAATTACAATATAATT
>JAOQMS010000180.1:54056932-54084482 GCA_027563885.1 Erythroxylum longipes
CGAAGCTTATATATCATAGACAAAAAATATTGCTTTAACCAAATTAGCAAAATACTAAAAGAACTAATATTTTGAATTAAGTTGTTAAAGTTATAAAAGTTGGTTACTTAATTGAAAATATTTAAAACTTGAACACTAAATTAAGAAAATCCCAAATGATTAAATACTTTACAATCTCTTATCTCTAAACTATAAAGTGCAACTCTTTTATAATTAATGCTACTTTCATTTTCTCCTTCTCATTTACAATATGTCTTATAAGCAATGTTTGACCGAGAGTTAAATTACATGAACAAGAGCTTTAAAGTTTAAAGGGTGCAATCAGTATTAGATCATTATAAAATTAATTAAAGATTAAATAAAACTAAATAATTTGAAATAAGATTGAACGAGACTGTCTTTAATTAAAGTTTAATTAAAAATGGAGAAAAGTTTACAAAAATTGACTAATTAATTAATAAACTGATCAATTTTTAACAATAAGGATTATTAAAGTAAATTGATCAAAGAAAATAAAAAACGAACAAAAAAGTTGGTCGGTTAAAAACTTTTACGATTGAATTGTCCGAGTCAATTTGATTGTTTTAATCATGCCTAATAAGTTTAGGGCAATTACCAAATTATTAATCTTCAAACTACATCTCCATTTTCCTTAATTCATAAGCCAAAAAAAAAAAAACCTTCATTCTCAATTAAGTAACGTTTTTAATAATTAACAGTTGTCATTTATAACATTACTTTCTCCTAATAACTTCCATCAACCATATGGTTTACAGAACAGTAGTCTTAGTGGTTTTAGAATTTTCAGAATATTTAAGAAATTTGAAGCAAGATACTAATCGAACAGTAAAATTATGACAGATAAGCAACCAGTGAGATCGTAGTATGCATGCATGCAAGCTTGAACCAGCTTTTATGTATCGATCGATAGCTATAATTAGTCTAGTTAACTCCTAGGAATTTTTTTTAGATAAACTTGATAAGATTTTTTATTTTTTAGATTCCAACTTTTTAAAATATGAAAAGTCTAAATTAAAACTTAATTTTTAAAATTTATACTTAAATTTAATTTACAGGGATTGATTTAAATTAAACTATCAAGTCCAATTAAAATACACTTATAATTTTATGCAAATTAATTGAATCTAGCAATATTATTCTTACATTAAACTTAGTATATTTTATAAGACACTAGAATAATACTCCAAGCATACTAAAAAGTTTAGGCTATGTTTGGTTGAACGTAAGATTTTGAATAGAATGAAATGTAAATGAATATAATGTTAGAAAATTTTTGTTTGGGAGGAATGGAAGGGTTCATAATGTAATATAGTGAAATGTTATTTGGAAGAAAGGTTTATAATATAATATAGTAAAATATTGTTTAAAAGAAGGTTTATTATGTAATATAGTGAAAAGTTGTTTGTCATTTTACATTACAACATAAATCCTTTAAATTGAAAGTTTTTTATTTTTACTGTTTAGAATGAAATGAGATGTAATATGAAACACTCTTCTTCCATCTCATTTCATTATATTTCATCATAGATCTTTCAAATCGGAAGTTTCTCATTTTTACTGTTTAGGATGAAATAAGATATAATATAAAACACTCCTCTTCTATCTCATTCCATTATAATCCCTCATTTCAAACAATAGAATAATATTACATTTCATTCCATTCCATCAATAAACCATCAACTAAATATAACCTTAGTGTTTCTTAATTTATCACTTGACTACAATTCATTTACTAAAACTTTATTTACATATTATTCCACGTCAAGGAACTCATCATCATCATCATTACATTAAATAGAAATATCAAGGTATAAATTTCATTAATCAATAACGATACATCTATAGTTGTGAATCGATCTCTTCTATGAAAAACTTAATTTGAGAGCCTCCATGTGTAAGATTCAGATTTTTATATTTTCTAAACTAAAAAAAAAAGATAATTTGGATATGTCATTAGGTTCAATGGATGGTTTACTTATTTATGTCCTACTAGATCATATTCTAATTATTTTTTTGAACAATTATTCTATATTATAATTATTTATTTGAATTAGTTAATCAAATAACTCTCCTTCTTTTTTTTTTTGAATTAAAAGGAGTGTATATACAGCCAAAATAGATATTCTTTCGACATTTTTGTTCGTAAAGACCAAAGAGCTTATTGGCCGATGTACTCTAGGCTTTATCTTTTTGTCTCCCTTGTTGTCTCATTCCTAGTCTTATAACTTGTGCATTCTTTCCATATCCGAAACCATTAAAGACTTTTGAAGGAAAGTTTAAGACAATGGATGCAATCCAAAAATTCTTGAAACCCAAAAAGTATAATTCCTTATCTTTACAAGATATGGTCAAATGGTTTTCAACCTGTTCATATCTCTTTAGTTTTTTGGTATTCAAATTAACAAGTATTTTTCACAAGTTCGATTTTGTAATACTAATTTTATTTTGAGTTCGAGTGTAAAACCCTCCTTGTAAAATTATCTATGAAATTCAAATTTTAATTATATTGTAACTCGCTGTGAAACTCGAAATTTATAAACCATAATTTTAAAAGTTTTATTCAAATGGAATTTATCATGTTCATAAAGAATTTTTTATGTTTTATTTTTAAAATTAAAAGAAAGTTTCACATATAATATCTTCAATATTTTTAGTTTCGTTTTAGTTACGACCTTATTCTGTCTAAGTCTTAATTGTTCCTAACAATTACAAACTATACTTCTCGGGGAAGTTATTCTACCCTAATTTTAATTAAGAGAACCACATATTTATAATCTTTAGATGTTCATGAAAATTATTTGAAGTGTTATTATCTAATTTGGTTTTGCTAAATGGTCCCCACTCGCATGCGAGACATTGTTGGTTAAAGAAACCCTAACCCTAGAGGTATACTTTACCTTCTCTTGGTCAACATACACACAGTTCTGGTAGATGGAGACATGGAAGTGGACTTTTGGGAAAAAAGAAAAAAAAAATTAAGCTAAAGATTACCGGACAATGACTTCATAGCAATCGGCTATAGGAAACTAGAGGCTGTCCCCAGACAAGGGGGACTGATAAGAACAAAGATTCATCAACACAAAACACTGTTCATGACAGATCAACAAGTTCTTGATGAAAATGTCAAGAACATTTTATGTTGATGCAAGAACAGGGATGGGAATTAAGCTTAATCGTATGTTGTTCCTCTTCGTTTTGTTCAAGAAGATGAAATTTTACCAGTTTTTTTTTTATCTGCAGAAAAAAAAATGATGAGCATATACGGATTCGATTCTGATCAAACACCTGGAAAGAATTCCAACCCTTGTACCAAAAACCGCTGTTAGATTGATCAAACAATAAATTGGAACAGATTGGTAAACAAATCTCAACATACGAATGCTACAATTACAGATCACTCTCTCTGAAAGTTGTTTCTATGGAGCTGACCTTGACTTGTTGGTATGCATCTTCTCAATAGCATCATACTGGTTATTTCTTGGCTGATACGAAGAAGATGGTTCCTCCTTTTGATCTTCAGGATTGCTATTGCTAGCCTTATCACCTTCCAATTCTCGATATCTTTGAAGATACCTTACCAAAGGTCCAACGTAGTCATCGAAACCAAGAGCTCCCATAGCCCAGCAAAGATCATCTCCATTCACTGTCTTTCTTCTTTCCTTCTTGCACTTCTCTGATGCTTCACTGGTCACAAAGCTAATGAACTCCGACACACATTCTTGCATCGTTTCCTTGGCTTCCTTCGAGATTTTCGCGTTCGCTGGCAGCATCTTCTTCATTATCCGGCCGACGTTCGCTATCGGTAACCACCGGTCTTGCTCCTTGATGCTTCCATCTTCACTTGAAGCACTAGCTCCTGGATGATCCACCATCTTCAGATGCAATGTAGAGGTAGCTATCTACTATGCTTCTTTAACTCTCAAACCTAGACTAGTTGTTTATAGATAAATTCCAACCATATACTATACAATAATACAGTCTTTCATCTTTAAACCGGTCAAAGTTGTCTATTGCAGGCCTAAACACTTAAAATTCTTTCTCCCTGTGTTTAAATTCAAATAATTTATAATTAGATTAATAATAAAGAAAACCAAAAAAAATCATATTTTTGAGTTGGTACTTACATGCTAGTGACCATGACTTGTGTTATACCAAGTTCAACTTGTCATGTGAATAAGCAGACCAATATGTATAATTTTGTTTGTTGTATGAGTAATTGATTAATTAATAGAGCAATCGTGATGAAAAACTAGATTTACCAACAATTTTATATTCCGAGTATTCATACTAACAAACTTTGAATTGTTATTTATTTTCTCCTTTTTTAATATCATAGATTATAAAACATTTTTAATAAAAATTAATTAAACTTAAAGTTGCGAATAATAAAAAATCTCTTAAATTCTGTATTTAATCTAGAAAAAGAAAATTTATTAACATAAATTTTTAGGGTTTAAACAATAGTTTTTTTTTTTTAATGTTGAACTTGTGTTGGATTGTGACAAGAAGCAGTCCTTAAGTACTGTCAATGAGCTCAAATGTTGTTGAAACATCCACCAGTTTTCTTTATAATTGACTGAGTCTGAGTTTCACTTTGACATATGCAACATTTTTTTTTAATTGGATATTTGAGTAGTATAATTTGGCTGCAATATTGCATGGTGGATTTGGGTTGTCTCTTCAAATTGAAGAGCTGTATCTAACCTAATTACATATCATATGTATATCTTAAGAAGGTATTATTTGGATTGGAGTTGTACCAAGTCAAGTGGAGGCCTTATAAGTACATGATCAACATTAAGCTGTAATTAGCTTGCATTCTATTGGTATAATATCAAGTGAATTTCTTTTTATTTTATACCGAGAGTATTTCTCCGCGAGTTTTCTATAATATTTTGAAGATTGAGTAATTTTAAAACGGCAGAAAAGTAAAGTAAATTTGGAATTTGATTCATCGGAAAATAAATTTATGGAAAGTAAAGATATTCACATGTTTGGATAGTTATAAGAATTTTAATAGAAAAGTTAGGTGATTCTTATTATAGGGTTTGATATGCAACAGTATTTCACGGAATGTAATTTAATTTTAAATTGTGTTTTCATTTATGTCCTACAAATCGAATAAAAATTGAAATCGTTAAATAATGTTAATTTTTTTATTTATGATATTCTAATGATATAATATTGTTATATCATAAATATAGTATTAAAAAATACTAAAAAAAACCTCAATCGAGTACAAAGATAAATCTTAAATTTCAAATCAAATATAAAAAAAAATTCCAACATAAAAAATACATATAGTGCATTATTTCAACTAGACAATCTCAAAATGAAAATTAAAAAAAATGTCAAATATCTTCTAAACATCCTAAATTTAATAAATTTGAAATTCCAATTCCTCCTAACAGGAGAACAATAAGTATAGTTGAAGAGGAGGTAGGGTTTTATAAAAGAGTTGTCGTAGAGTTAAGAGAGAAGGAAATGTTGAATTGGCTAGCGTATGCTTTAGATTAAATTCCTGAGGAAATTAATTTAAATACCAAAGAGTGATGGGATTTAAAATTTAAATAAAATGTTACTACTTTCCCTAAATTGAGAAAGTTTTTACTTTCCTAACTACTCAAAAAAACAAACCAAACGTGATAATAAATTTTAAGAAAAAGATTACTTTCCTAAGTAAGAATTCATGTCAACCAAATAAGACGTAAAGGGAGTGGTATAATTAATAAAGACTGTTTATGTGCTTATCATTTAAAATATTCATGTTCTACAAACTATTTCTCTCTATAATGATTTAAAAAACGACGAATTGAGCTTAAAAGAACTAAATTTATAAATACTAATTCAATTGAATTCGTTATTTAATTTTGATCGATCTTCAAATTAAGTTCGAGTTTAAAGAATTAAATTGAATTTTGTCCCGAAACCTCAAAAGGTTTAACTTCTCACAACCATGTGTAGATCAAACTAACTCATTGCCATTTCTTTTTTATAAATCTAACCCATTTCCATCATTGATCTGAATCTTTAACCAACATGAATAAACTATATTTTAGGAATAATTAATAATCTGGACAAGAATCTAATTGAATAGCTCCACTCCCGCAGGAAAAGCATTCATTTGAAAGTTTAATATGGGAGATTCCATTCGAGTGGTGACTGGTGAAGTGAACGAATATGATTCTCTTCTCTGTTGAAAGAGTTTCACCAATCACGTGTATGGATTTAATCAACCATCTCGGACTATGGACGAACTTCATACTCATGTCTTTATATGTTCTTCACCTTTTTTTATATATCTGTTAACTTTTAAAGCTCTCTTAAATAACTTTCGAGTTTACACATAAATTACCTACAATAATAACAATCCAATAAAAGTTTTACTTCGGAAAGATCTAGTATTACGTAACCTTACTCTTAATTCATAAAGAGACTATTATATATATATATTATATGTAGGTCTATCGAAAATAACTTTTCAACTAATTAAGGGTAAGATTGTGTGTGTGTATATATATATAAATAAAGATAATAATTAAAAATAAAATAAAAATGACATAAAGTTAAAGATAATAAAAATAAATAAATATGTATAAATAAACAATAAACAATAAACTAAATACAGAATAAGGTAATAAAATAAAATAAATAAATATATATATAAATAAGAAAGAAGAAATAAGACAAATAAATAAATCAATCAAACAAATCATTGCAAAAATTTATTTAGGTTAAGTAAGAAAAAATTTAGGCTAAATAATTAATAAGGAACATATCAAATGTTTAAGCTAAATATAAGACATAAGATTCGAAGAAAAAAATATTCAAAAGACCTATGAAAAAGAAAAGCTTTCTACATAAAATTTTTTACCCCTATCTTAATGCATTAAAGTTTTTTATCAAGGTTTATGTTTTTAGTAAGTTTCAGCATAATCGTATTATTTTTAATCACCTCTCTCTAATTTTTCTTATACTTTTTGTTTCTCTTATGATCTCTAATTTACACATAAATTACCTATTTTACATAAATTATTTAGTGAACTATCAAATTAAAATGAGCCAACGATCGAATAGTTGAGGATTTTGAAAAGTTTTCAATTACAGGGGGATCGAATCCTTTTTTCCTAATAATTCTGTGCCAATTTTATTTCAGACTATCTCATCTGCACAAATATGTGAGGCCAAAAAAATATGTAAATGGAATCATCTAAAATAGAATTGATATTATAGCAGAGAAAATTTGAGGCCCAACTTTAGACTATAGAAATAATTTGATGAACTTTTCTTGACAAACTGGCTTACCCTGGGTTTGATTTGAAAAGCCCAACTCAGTTAAATTTGGTCTACACTAATTTAATAAGAAGAATCCTTATTCATCTTTTCTAGGGAAGGAAGGCTTATCCAAAGTTAATAAATACAAATTATTTTTATGGACATAGATTTTGAGTTGAATTCAAACTCATATTTAATAATTTGAAGTGTTTTGAAAATTATTTACAAAAATTATTACTTAATTGAATAACTAAAAGAAAAATAATTGATATTAATTATTATCTTATTAATTAAAAACTGTTTGAATTAATTAGTTGTATAAGTATCACCGTAAAAAATTAATTGTCAACTAATCATCTCCGTAGACTAAAACACTCAACATATAACCTCTTTTGCATTTCAGTCCATATGATGATTAGCTGATAATTAATTTTTCACATAAACGCTTATTATTATAGATTAAAAAATTTATGTTAGTCAAATCCGTACAATAATAATAGAACTAACATTTTGAATTGATTTATTGAAGTTAGAAAATGCTAATCACTTAATTAAAATTTTTAAAAACTTGACCATTGAATTAAAAATTAGTACTTTATTATTTGTTATCCTTAAATAATTTGCTTGATATCTCAAGTATGATATAAAATTTTCTAGCACAGCATAAGAAGAACAGTCATGGCATTCAAGGCTTTGAGTGAGTACATATAGATAGGGATAGCATTTGGACTCGGACTTGGGCTCGGTTTGGTTTGTCTTGGTCAGTCTTAAGTTGATCGAACCTTGGTTTGATTTTTTTTTTTTAAATTGAGTCTTATATCAAGATCAAGCTCAAGCTATCTAAGTCAGGTTTGGGCTGCAGATCTGAGGCTTGAAAATTATAAAAAAAATGTCAATTTGTTATTTTTAATTTTAAAATAAAAACATTAGGTTAGGTCAAACCTAATTATGATACATTAATTTTGAATTTAATAGGATTAAGTTTAAATTTTTTATAATTAATTAAACTTTAAAAGTTTTTTAAATGAAATTTAAATATAATTATGATTAAATTTAAATATTTGAAATTTGATTTGAAGGAAAGTATTTTAGATTAAACTAATTTTCGTATATTCTAAATCTCAAATTAGTTCAGACGAAACTACCTTTAATTAGCGTGCACAATTTGGACTGCATATCTAAAGTCCGAACATAACTTGCTAAACTTCGAAATGTACAGAATTCCAAATATACAAACATAATTAAACACCAAATAAAGAAAAATGATACAAGCAAGAGGACAATATCAATTAAAAATAATTAATACGGTCCAAATTCGTTAAGAGTCTTTGTCATCTTCGCGGGAGTGTCTGCAACTCCGAAGGTATTTTATTTAGAAATGTAAATGGGTCGGGTTGGGACCGCATTGTTCTTGACCTGAACGGTTGTTTTTTTTTAAATAATTTTTTTTAAAACGACGTCGTTTCAGAAGTAATAACTAGGCCAACTCACGATCTACCCACTTTGAAATTTCTAATTTTATTTTATAAAAAAGTATTTTTTGATAATTTTTAAAAAGCATACTTTTATTTTTTAATACAAAATTAAGTAAAGTAAATTAATATACACGTGAAAATGAGTATTAAATATAAAATCTATAAAAATAATTTCAGACAAATTAAGACACGTAATATCATAAATTTAGTTAACCATGACACCTCTACGTATTTGTTGTCAAATTTCCATCGTTTTGATAAAATAAATATTGTTTACTTTAAAAAATCTCAACTACAACACAAAATGTATTTAAAATTTGATTTATTATGAAAAATCTAGGCAATTAAATTAATTATATCTATACAAACTAACTAAAGCTAAAGCGTTGATTCAAATATGAATTTCGGTTTGACTTTTTTTTTTCATTTTCATTATCCACTAAACACTTATTAGTTATTTACTTCACCTTTTTAAATAAATCCAAAGCTTAATGAGACGTGGAGTTAATTCAGCTCAAATATCTTATCCATACGCTCCTCGCCGGAGCGTGAAATTTTCCATCAGGAACTTCCTGGCCGCCTGCCATGTTGTTCTTGATCATTATCTCTTTTTTTTTTTGTTTACTTGTACCTTTTTTTCTATTTCTTTTGTTATTTTCTTATTTATATTTAACCTATATGAAATTAGATATAATTTTTATTTTTAACCTTTTTTGCTAAGATATTTAAAGACTTGTTTTCAATTGAATTTTCTATTATAATTTGTAGTTATAATTATAATCTTAATTAAATTCCGATTCTTTTCATACGAGTTATTTGAAAACAGTTTCTCTACTTGTTAAGAGTAAGGTTGGGTATTATTAGATTTCTCCAAACTATGCTCATCAACGAGATTTATATTAAGTGTTGTTGATATTGTTGTTGATTTATAACCCAACACCCATGACGTCATCACGTAAAATTCTACTTAACTCCTTAGGTGGGACTTCGAAATCATGAAAATCTCTTTCTATTGCTGGTGCA
This sequence comes from Erythroxylum longipes, assembly GCA_027563885.1. NCBI lineage: Eukaryota > Viridiplantae > Streptophyta > Magnoliopsida > Malpighiales > Erythroxylaceae > Erythroxylum > Erythroxylum longipes. Next base: position 54,066,727 of record JAOQMS010000180.1, read on the forward strand.
TAGGTCACCAAAAAATTTGCACACTTATTTCCCTCACGATATACATGAGTCAAATTCACTTGCCAATCTCTGCTGAAGAGCATATAAATCTGTCTAAGAAGTCTGATATTAGCGTTGGGTTGATAATCATCTTGGTTTAAAAGATTGATTACTAAAAGACAATCGACGTCTACTTTCACACGGCGGAGGCTGCAGTCCCATACCATATTTAATCTATCTGTTATAGCCTAAAGCTCTGCATAGAGAGATAAATAACACCCAATATTTCAACAACCCCTCTGATCTAGCTTTCATCAAAACTACGAAGAAAAGATCATGCTCCTAGCACTATTCAAACATATAATATTACTAAGTGTAATAAACACAATATTTTTAAGTAATCACTATGTTTATTTTAATTATTCACTTTCCTAACAATAGAATAAAAAACACTTTTTTTCTCTAAATACAAAATATGTGAATTCGAGAAAAATAATATTAACTCATTTTTTAATAATTGAATAATTAATTAATTTTTCTATTTAAATCCTTAAAACTAAAAATTCTTAATTCCTTATCAACTTAGATTTTAGTTTTTTAATACGATAAAATTTATAATTTTTATCCTTTAAAACTTATTAAATATAATTTAAACAAAATTTAAATAAATTAATAATATATAATTAAGTGATAAATTAATAAATTAATATTAACTCAAACCTATGAAAGTCCACCCAATTGCTCCACCCCGCGAGAAGACACTTTTTTTTACAAAAAAACCGAAATTTCCTTTTATTTTAACATATTGAACAGATGTGCTAAACGTTAGTTTGGCCATTTGGAGTTCAAACCTGCTGAAGAATTTTCCAGTCCACGCTCACTTTCCACGCGCTTGATGAAATTCTCCACATTCACGAAACAAATATGTGCAACGAGACACGCGCGCGCTATCCTCCCTTCTCTTTTCTTGGCTTTAGTATTCACTATTCAGGGGAGATTATCCTACGTGAGTCAGTCTATTTCTTTGTCACGCGCCACATTCGATATATAATTTAATTACTCTACATATTTTTTTCTTAAGATTTATATTATAGATAACCAATTAAAACTTTTGGATTTTTAAAATTCAGCATCTAAGTTTTAAAAATTTTCAATCGAGGAACTAATATTTTAAAACTTTAATAATTTACATTAGTTTTTATCAACGTGACTAATATATAGATATTCACGTGTGAAAATATCACATCGATACAATTAATCTTTTGAACTAAAATGGTAAAATTTGTAAAAGATTAGTCATTTAATTAAATAATTTAAAAGTTTGATCGCTGAATTCAAATTTTGTAAATAATTAAGACACTCAATATATTAAACATAAAAAGATTGGTAAGTTTATATTTATGAAAGACAAATTTTTAAAATTGTTGCTCAAATAGAAGAAAAGGGCTTGTGTTGCAGCTAATATGCCTGAAATTTAAGTTACAGTCAATCTTTGTTTATTTATGATCTCTTATGAAAATTGTTCTGCAAACTACTGGACCGGTATATAAGTTAAAAACTCATAATTCAGTTTCCTTAAGACTTATTAGATAAATATTCTAAGAGCTATGAGTCATTGAGAAAAAAGTTATTATTGATTCATGTGATCTAAAAATGCTATATACCTTAAATTTGTACTATCTTTGTATATCTTCTGACCAAAAATTACCCAAATGTAGCCATTCTCGATTCATGTGATCTAACATTGTTACGTACCTTAGGTTTCTGCTATCTTCGTGCCCTCGGACTAGGGTTTGCACGGATGGTTGTGTTATTTTTAATTTTTAACACCTATAGATATTCTAATAAGAAAACTAGTATTTACTCTTAACTTGTTATTCTTATGAACTGCTATTTGACCTTTCTCATTGCATAATCACACGCAAGAGGAATCTTACATGTAACATGCCAGGTGGAAGGTAAAATAAACAAGATAACCACACGCGCCAAGCCTTCGCGCGTTCCGTTACCGTTTTGGTCCTTAAAATGAAAGAGACCAGACCAGACCACCAGAGGGACACCCCTCTCTTTCTCTCTCTACCTTTCTCACTCTAAATCGGAAAAAAGGTTTTAGAAATAATTAATTAATAATAATACTATTATTATACATTTTTTCTCATATAAAAGGCACGGCTTGGAGCGAGTAGCGAGAGAAGAAAGAAAGAAAGAAAGAAGAAAGAAAGAAAGAAGAAAGAAAGAAACGACTTTGTTCTTTGGCTCCACAGTGCCATTAACTCTCTCTGTCTCCTCTCTTTCAGAAATCTTCACAAAAAATCAAGTCTTTTTGGACATTAAAGCTCGTTCTTTTACACAGGTACGTTACCTCTGCTGCTTCTTCTTCTTCTTCTTTAACTTTGTGAAGATTGTTTTATGTATGTATATATGTGTGTGTGGTCGTTGTATGTGTGTGTGTCACGTTTTTGCTTGTTGTTTAGTTCATACCGAGTGAATCGGTGCGTAAACACGGACATCCATTTCCTCAAGTTAGCTCTTTTTTCACTTGGGTTCAGTTTTTACGGCTTTCTCTTTCGTTTTTATGAGTGAAGAGGAGGGTGAGTTTTGTATAGTAAAAATTTTAGCTTCTTGGTTTTCTTTTGCTTCTTTGTTTGTTTGTTTGTTTGTTTCAATCAGCTCACACTTTCTGTGTTCTGCCTTCGTCTTTGCTTGTTTGTTCTATATTAGCAATTTAATGCTGGTTTTCTCCTGTGGGTTATCGGTTTCTTCCCAGTGTATAAAACAGCTGAATTCTTTGGGATCGTTTCGTAATTCTAATCATAGCTTCGTGGTTCTCTTTTTCCCTTCTAATGAATTCTTGGATTATGTGAGGCGATGCCAAAGCTTTGGAATGTTGGTGGTTATGTTTGATATGTTTGAAGTTGGTTCTTTCTGGAGATCAATGTGGCTAAAGGGTCACTGTGTTTCTGTGGAAAGCTCAAGCTTTTGTTTTTGTTCTTAGAATGATGTATGGTTAGTTGCCTTGTTGCTTCTTCGGGTTTGAAAATGGATCTGGGAATGTTGGTTTCTCGGTTATTTGATCTTTGATAGCTACCTGCAACTCTCCTTCTTCATGTTTTTGTGGGGTTGGTGATATTCTACAATTTGTTTTTCTTCATATATTTTATTTGCGTTTATGTCTCTGATTATTCCAGAATTTTTTCAGGACATGCAATAACTGAGAAGGATTTATTGATCAATAATTATCTTGTCATTAAGTTTAAATTTTCACATTATTTACAAAATAAGAAATTTTTTATTTTTTTCACTTTTCACCTTAGTTTCATCTGGATTTTTGAGCACTTAATTATAGCACATATATTTAGAGAAAGTATTTCGATATCCTGTGGAGGTTTTGATTTGGGATAGGATAAAGTTGGATTTTTTTAAATAAAATAATTATTTAAAATCAATATTTTCAAATTATCAAAATTTTAATTTAACAAAACATATTTTATTGTTTTAAAATAAAATTTGGACGTAAAAAAGTTAATTTCACAAAAACCTACTTATTATACTAGGAGTAACTCACTATAGTCATCCAATGCAAATACTTGAAGAATTTTTTCTCTCTCCTTTCCAAGATGTTGGTGTAGTTGTTGCTTATTCTCTTTGGGAAATGGGGAAGAGAACAGAGAGATTTTGTTATTTGCTGAACAAGCATGTTTGGTTTGTGTATTTTCCTAGACAGATGGATCTTGTGGATATAAATCATAGTGAAAGCTTCACTGATGATGACTCTGGTGATCAACCATCGTCTGAAGGAGCTCCTGGTGTATCTGATGCTTGTCATGATCCTGAGCTGCTTCCTCGGATTGGAGAGCAGTATCAGGCTGAAATTCCTCCGCTGCTGACAAAATCTGCATACATACCACTGACAGAGAATCCAAATGATGCAATGTTTTCTAATACTAAGTGTGAACTTTTAGTTGGATTACCTATATCATTAATGTGGATTAGCTATGAAGTTGACATTGTCAAAGATGGACCAAAATTTCCTGTTCTTTTGACCAATGTGTCTGTTCAAAACAAGTTCATACAACCCGAGAGCAGCAGAGAGACAAAGACTTTTGCTATTGGTGCACTAAGACCTAAGGTTGAGCTGATAGATGAGGCACTAGATGGTGTAGTGAAAGTAGACCCTTCTAGAGTCCTGCATTTACAACAAGGATTCAAAGCTGAAATGCTTCAGGAGTGTGAAGGCAAACGGTTCTACATGGTTCCTGGTTCCTTTGGTGACACATGGACCGATACAGAGGAGGCTGGTTTTCTCCTCGGATTGTACATTTTTGGGAAGAATCTTGTTCAAGTGAAAAAATTTCTTGAGACAAAATCTATGGGTGACTTACTTTCATTTTATTATGGGAAGTTTTATAGGTCGGACAGATATAATAGATGGTCTGAGTGCCGAAAAATGAGAAACAGAAGATGTATATACGGACAACGAATATTTACAGGGTTGAGACAACAGGAACTCTTATCCCGTTTGCTTCAGAATTTGTCAGAGGAATACAAAAAGACTTTGCTGGAGGTATTCTCTGATACTTTACTGAATGTTGCTCATTTTCTGACTTGTAACATATGTAAAGTGATGGGGAAATGGTTACATTTGGAGAACACTTTGCATGCATAAAGTCGAAAGGCATAGACCAATAAATCATAAACTCACAAATCAGAAGCTTATAACGGATCACCTAACTAGTAAATTGCTTTATAGCAAATGTGTCTTGCCAATTGTCTTCAAGCTTTTTCTTGAACACTTGCCAAAAGTTTCTTTAGTTTCTTTTAAACCTCAAATGGTTTCTCTATTCAACTCTCCTCAAGAAGTTATATCTCAGGCCTGGACTAAGTTATGTTGGCATCTTATTTACTGTTAATTTTATGTTCTTGTTTAGCTTGCTCATTCATTTGGAGAAGGAAGAGTGCAACTTGAAGAATATGTGTTTGCTGTGAAAGCTAAAGTTGGTCTGCGTGCCCTTATAGAGGCAGTGGCAATTGGTAAAGGGAAGAAGGACCTTACTAGCATTGCCATGGAACCTATCAAGTCTAATCAAGTTTCTGGGGGCCGCCCAGAAATGCCAATTGGCAAGGCATGCTCCAAGCTTACACCTTTGGAAATTACGGATTTCTTAACTGGAGGCTATCGTTTGAGTAAAGCTCGATCAAATGATCTCTTTTGGGAAGCTGTTTGGCCCCGTTTACTTGCAAGAGGGTGGCATTCTGAGCAGCCTAATGATGTTTCCAGAAATTATCTGGTATTTCTAATCCCTGGTATCAGGAAGTTTTCAAGGAGGAAACTTGTGAAAGGAACTCACTACTTTGATTCTGTTAGTGATGTGTTAAACAAAGTTGCTGCAGATCCAGCACTTCTTGAGCTTGATGAAGTGGAGGGTTATAGTAACAAAGAAGAGAAAGGCTGCAGCAACGAAACAAATATTCATCAAGGAGATGTTCCTCATCAACAACGCCATTGTTATTTGAAGCCTCGAACTCCAAGCCGAAACAAAGATGCTATGAAGTTCACCATTGTTGATACAAGTCTGGCCACGGGGGAAATAACAAAGGTGAGAGAATTGAGAAGATTTCCAGATGAAATTCTGAACATCTCAAGCTCAAGTACTGATTCTGAAGAAAGTGGGGGAGATTCCTCCAAGGGACGGGTGTCAGACGAATCTGATCCTCCATCTTTTGATCCTAATAAGTCCAAAATGTCCAGGTTTATGAAGATTAATGTGGATAAGACAGATAAACAAGATTTGAAAGTTAATGCTCCAGAAAAGAGTATCGTTGTTGCTTTACGAGCTCCTAATGACCAGAAATGTGACAAATGGAATCGTAAGGAGCAAGTCAATGCTACCAAGCGCCATGTGACGCGCAGAACCAAACATGGTGATGGATTGCACATAGGCCCTGGTACAAACCCTCGAAAGAGGTTAACTGCTTATAAGAAATCAGAGACGAAGTCTAGCACAATCGACACCGTTGTTAGTTCCAAGTCAAAGCAAGACGAGGCTGGATGCTCCATAGGCCGGCATGATGTTAGAGAAATCAGCACTTTGCATGAGAATCTGTCTCAGGAGAAGTTATCAACCAATAGACACTCATCTACAAGCAGTCCAAACATTGGTGATGAATGCTCTTCCAATTGTAACACTTCTGGTGTTGAAATTGCTCAGGAGAAACCTCAAAACCGGGTATTAATTGACCTGAATGTACCTATCGTGCAAGATACAGAAACTGAACCTTTGAAAATGGAAATGGCTAGAAATTTGACCGATCAAACAGGTGAGCAGAGGCAGACAGATGATGTTAATACCATTGAAACTTCGAAATCTGTAATTGACGATCAGCAACATAACATGAACTCACGCAGACAAAGCATCAGAAATAGGCCACCTACTGCTAAAGCATTGGAAGCTGTTGCTTGTGGATTTTTAGGTGTGAAGCAGAAGCGAAGAAGCAGGGATGAATTTCCTCTCGACAGCTCAACATCAAGACCTTCAAAGCGTGTCCGTAGCAGGGCGAGGATCACTGAAAAGTCTAGCTTTGGTGTTGAAGATCTGAGAGAAGGTGGCAGAGAAAATGGAGCATGGAAAGGATAATCAGGATATAGTGAGCAAATGTGAGCTTTCACTCGCAGAGAAACAAGTTCCAGTCAAGCTCCAAAAATGGTGGGATGATGAATTCTCAACCTGCAGTTCAACAATCTGACTTCTGCCTCAAGAAGTAAGGAGGAAAAACCATTTCTTAGCTGCAGCGGGATCCAAAGAGTATAGCAGTTCTTATCTCTGTCTGCAAAAAACTGCTGGGACTGGAGACCTCAAAGCGACATCAATGGCTGGGGTGAAACAAGAAAAGGAAGTTCTTTTGCAATTTGGAACTTTCCCTTTCAGCAACCAATACTTGGAAAATCTTTCCTTTCACAATTTGGTGGCTGTTCATACATCTTAACTATAATATCTTTGTTTCTTGTAAACTATGAGGTGACCAACTAGGAAACTCAAAAGGAGCAGTATAAGTTTGTGAGGTGTCTATACCAGCTTATGACTCAATTCCAGCTGAAATTGGTTGCGAGCATAATCAAATATATATGAGTTTTTTCATAGCTTTCATGCCATGTTTTTCCTACAAACTCATTTTTATTTCTTCTAAATTCTTCCTTAAAATTTGACTTTAAGTGTATTTTGATCTCTTAGTTTTGTTTTTCTTAAGTAATTTTGACAATTTATAAAAATATCGATTAAATTCAAATCGCCTTGATTTAGTTTTCTATATAATGATGATTTTAACTTTAATTAATAATTATATACATGTTTGAGGTTAATTTTATAAAACACAAAATTTAGGCATAAAATTGCATTTAATATTAAAATTTAAGAATGAATTTAAGATGTTTTTAAAATTAGAAGTTGAATAAAAATATTTGTTAAATATTTATTATTCAACTCTATCACTTAATATTATTTTTTAATACAAGCATTAGTTTTAATAAAGTTATTAAGATTTTATGTCATAATCCTTAGTTAATTGTTTAGATACAAAAAGGTGAATGAAACATGATAAATTGTTTTCCTAAAATGTTATTTTGATAAATTTTCATGAAACTATTTCATATGCTCTTTTTTAATTTATTTTTTTATAAAAATTTAATACATTAAGTCCATATTATTATTAGTTTGTTAAAGATAAATTATATTTTTTATTTTTTATTTTTAAATTGAAGAATTCTTAAAACTTTAAATTATATAACAATTTTTTGATATTATATAAGTAAATGATGTAGTGTTTATTTATACAAAATATTGAAAAAAAATTTTAATATTTATTTTTAAAACATTACTTAATTTTTTACAATATATAAAATATTAAACAAAATATATAATTTAATAGAACTAAAATTGAATATTATAAAGCTTCAATAGTCTTACGTGGATTGTGGAGAATGCCGCCACGTATGTCAACCATTTCCCGACAAAGAAGCGAAGCAAAGAAGCTCTGCTTCGCTTCTTCTCTTTCCCGAAACACACTAGTTCGTGTTCTTGTCAGAATAGAGGTTATGGGTCAGGCATTTCGTCGAGCATCTGGCAGAATCCGAGCCACCGATCCTTCTCCGAAGACTGCAGTCGACCGACGGCCTCCGGTGGGCTCCACAGACAAGGTAGATATTTCGAGGACAACCACGTTGTACAATGAGAACCAGACCGTTGTTGATTCTGGTTAGTTCTTAACGGCCTTTGGTTTAGCCTTATTTGTAGGAGAGTATGAGATTAACTTAAAATATTGAGTTTTTTGGAGTTAGGTCGATTCGGTGGAAAAATCCCAGAAAAATGAAAGCTCATGTTAGTTCAAATAAACTGTTTTTACCATTGTTTTCTCCTGTCGAGGTTCTCTCTGGTTTGAATCAAAGTTTGAGCTTTAGGCGAGAGTTTGGATTTAATGTTGTGTATTTTAGTTGGATAAGTTGAGGCGTCTCTTCGGTTTCGAAGATAATGTTAGTTGAAACTTGTGTGATTACAAATGGATACTAAATATTCAACCCTTTTCCTTGTCACGAACACATGCTTGAATGACGATCTTTTTTCAAGCGCCTGCCCTCTTTTGATTGAGTCAATGCACATCTCTGCGTCCAAGATGGTATTTACTAGATTGGAAATGCATGTTTGTATGAGACTAACAACTAGATTTCTCCTATACAACGGGGAGTTGTATTTTCTTTTTGATGAGTAAGGATCATGATTTTACGAGTATTGTTTTGATATTTGATGAACTTCTTCGTTTTGTTGCGAGATCAATCTTGCTTTGCACTGGAAGTGGCATAGCAAGGATTGAAGTTTTGGAAACTTTCTTTTACATACAATGAGTGCATGTTCATGGCATTTAGCCGCTGTTTATGGGTATGCTAATTTCATACTACCTCAAATTTGTTGTTTTGATGTTTTGTTGAGATGGCCCTCCAAGAGTTAACCCTGAGAACGTCCTTGAAGAACGAGATCCGCAATATGATGCAATGCTTGGTCAAATGGTGGGTCGAATTAGATCAAAACCGGGTGGAAAAGCTGAGATTGGTGAGGTGAGTTACAGTAAAAATGACAGTTAAGTGTTTGTTTCGCTTAGTTAATGCTGGGTTTATGATAACAGGCATCAGTGGTAGAAAGGTACAATCGGCCTATGCCTAAGCTGCGAAACACAAAAACTGATTCTGGAAGGTATGAAGACCGACCTGTGCCTCCTGGGACTCTAAATGTGATGCAGTTGCGCCACATCATACTCTTACATCAAGGCAAGGCTGATGATCACGAAGGGCCTATGAGCATCCACCGAATTGCCGAGAAGTTTCAACTTGAAGTTTCACAAGTCGAGAGGATCGTACAATCGATATCACTGCCTCCAGAAGACAACCAAGAAAGGAAAAGCCATAATTGACAATCACAGCGACAGGGATTGCTTTCTCTTTTACATCACTAAGAAAACTTTCTGTTGAATAAGGGAGATTAGCTAACGAAATTTTAATGATCTGTCAGTCTTTTGGTATCAGTCGGTGGCCATTGAAAGAGCAAATATGTAGTCAGTCATCACTCATTTGTAGGAGTTTTTGTACACTAGAATGTTGTTCAGGGGTTAGTAGTAATCATCCATGAACTGCATACTTGCTATTGGATGAGAGTTAAGAGTTCACTTGGATATACTATTGGAAGTGAGATTTTGCTTTCCATTGAACTGCAGAATAACAAAAGGTTGAAATAGAATTACTGTTTAGATGAACAGAAGCTGCAGATACCATGAAGTACAAAACTATGCCATCGTGTTGGCTGTTACTGAATGTTTAAGATGATTTCCATTCTTCTCTTTCTTTCATCTTTCTCTGCTCGATAGCCTCTTTTGGCCTTTTAAATTTTATGTCACGCACCAACCTATAATTGTTGTCCTCATCACTGCTCCTGATCTTCAAGTGCAAGTGGGTGCCTCTAAAGATACCAAGTTAGTTTGAACTTTTGAGTTCGTTCTAACTTAAAGTCAACAAGTCAAGTCTAATTTGACTATTTTTTTTTTAGGTTGGACTAATCATTGAAAATCAGCTTAATCATATTTAAAGTCAATTATCAGGTTTGAGGTCGGACTTCTTGTAGCCCTTCAAACTTACTATTTTTGGTATTGAGCTATCTATTCTATTAGTGAAGTCTAAAATTGCTTTCCTTGGAAAAAAAAACACACTCTTTTCCTTTTTAGGATCGACCGTAATAAAATAACAGATTATGCACAAATCAACTAAATAGGAAGCATAAATAGCTTACTTATTTCAACTCAATATTACTATGATAATCCGACATAACAACCTTAAATCTACAAACATAATCTCCAATGCTTTGTTATAATGATTAATTTCAACATTGATTCTCCTTTTTCCTTCTATAAGGCTATCTAATCCTCATCTGAGAGAGCAAAAATGGCAAAAATTGGATGATGAAGTGGGCTAAATAGAAAAATAGAGAAACTTATACAAAGAATGAAGTTCTTCAAAGATATAGATATCACGTCAAAGTAGCATCTAAGCGATCATGCAAAGCTTCGTAAACGACAAATGTTACGGCCCCGGCCGGTGCGGCCTTTATGGTAGAAGGGAGAATTCCCTTATAAAGACCAGCACAACCCTCTGCTTCTAAGATTCGGACAAAGGCATGAAACATGCTTTTATAGGCATGTTTCTCAACTCTAGCACCATATTTTGGATGCCTATGTAGCCCTTCAATCTGCAAAGGGATAACCAAAAAGTGAAAATTATTAAGAAGAAGTCATGCATAATTATGAACATTACTTAGTGACTTCCTTGAATTGGTCCTAGTGCTACGGCTTAAAAGATCGATATGCTCACAAACTTCCGATAAGGTTAACACGAGACTATTTATAGTACTGAGATGAAACTGAGTATATGAAAGCAAAAGAATCTATGAAGTGAGACCTCAATAAGGCTGGAAACCTGCCTGGAATCTTTTCTTGACGATGTCGAGAGGATGACAGACAAGTTTGGCGCATGTCCCGGCAGCAAACCCGCATACAAGATACTCGAAGCTTGAGAGTTCAGTGTCTGCTGAGCTTAATTCAGGTGAGATGTAACGATTCCAGCCCTACAATCAAACCAGTAAAAAATGTATCACAATTCAAACTAGCTAAGCATGTGTTTACACAAATCAGAATGAAATATTCACCAATGATCGAAACAAGTATGTAAACCGCAAGTAGTAAATTTGACATAAATCTTTTAGAGGAACAAATTGCTTAATTCCAAGGATTCCTATTAGTATTTGGTAAGTGATTCATAACTTGAGAATACATAAGGAAAAATGGTGACAATCCAGAAAAAGAATAAATGTGCAAGTATTAGTTATGCTTCTGCCCTCCAAAGAGATCGTAACTTTTATAGAGTAGCATCATAGACAGAGAACAAGAACTAAAACTCATACCGTGGTCCAACGCTTGAACATATCATAGGTACCAAACTGAAGACCAGCATAAGGAACAATCTCAACCAAGGTTGGTGATAATCCAGAATATAATCCCCTGATGCCACGAGTTCCGATAATATCAGCAAATGCAGACCTCATTGTTGGATAAACCTAATGCAGACACTTCTTAGCCAAACAGTAACACAACAACTAAATGATGTGCTAAACATTTGGATTTGGTCCTAAAATTAAATAATGAAATTGAAACTTGACTGAGGCAAGTTAACTGTGTAAGATTTGTAGCTAACACTTAGACATTCTTCTGCATGCTGTCAGGATTGTTTTAGTCCTTGCCAACACTTCATATCAAGTTATGATAGGTAAATGGAAAGAAGAACATAAAGGACCTCTGGAAAGGAAAAGGAACAGAAAAGGACATCTTAAACCCCACCAACTGAAGGCCATTTAACTGACTTAAAGAAAAGCCGTTCTGATACGACATGGTAGATCACAGTCATATTTCATACCTTAGGTTCACCTTGTGAAGCTAATATCGTTCGGACAAGATCAAACGGGTATGATCCAAGCGTAGCCATACAGCCTGCTAACGATCCACTTACATATGACACATAACGACTCAACGTTTCATGATCCTCTGCAGCACAATAACAATCATGTAAGACACTGAAGCAATAGCAATCTAAATGTGCAATACCATAAATATAATCGCCACAAATGAGATAAAATTGCAAAAAAGATAATTTTAAAAATTCCTGATCTGTTCATCCAATACCTTTCTTAGAAGAACCAGCAAGAAAAGTTTTCAATTTCTGTAACACCACAAATTGAATGGATGTATATGGCATAACCATGAGTAAAGCTGGGACATTACCACGCCAAAATCCCTGAAACAAGCAACTACATGATATGAAAAGGCTCAATATAAGCAAAGATCTCTGCAGACTAGCAGTAACAGAACTATAGCTCCCTAAGAACATTCCTTTTTCTTGCTACACTTAGAGCTGGATAGAATATCAAAATCAGAAACATATTTTAGCCGCAGAAAAGCCACCGACTTCCCAAAAGTTATATTCTGAAAGATTTTGGTTGATTTTCCTTTGCTTTGAAAGGATGCAGAAACCAGAAAACTTGTCAAAAGCTAGGCTCGACAATGCATTCGTCAAATCACGAAGAGAGTTCACCATACCGGCAATCCTTCTTCTCTGAATATATCTTTTGTTGCTTGCAACATTCCGGTGAACTTGGATGGTCCATGCACATTTTTGTAAAGCAAAGCCCACGAAGACGTGGGTTCCAGTTGAACCTGTATCAAATATACATATCAATAGGCTTCAGAATCTCCTACAACTACATGAAAAGGCACATAAATTTATCAAATAATTGCATACAAACTGAATTACCCTAATCCCCAAATCCTAAGAAGTAAGAACTTTCTCTCTTTATCACCCAAATTTGTATATCCATCTCATGTAGAAGTGGAAGATCCACTAAATCACTGCCATCCATGGTTCTAATCTTAACGAAACGTCAAAGAATCTTAATCAAATATATACATATATTTACAAAACAAAAGAAGCAAAGATCTTTATGGAAATTAAGGCATGGACGAGATAAATAACCTGGAATCTGATCTTAATAACATCAAGAGGAGACGTAACAGTACGCGAAACACCACCGGCAGTGGCTCCGGCGGTTGCCTCAATCAGCGCCTGTTTAAGGCGGTTTGGCTCCTGCATTTCCCGCGCAACAACCACCTCCCTCCTGTCTCTCTCTCTCTCTTTAAGCTACCCCACAAAACACCAATCCATCAAGAAAAGATAAAAAACACAACAACCAACAACACCAAGAACAAACAGATACGGAAGAAAACGATGCCAAAGTTCAGGATCAAATGCGAGAGAGAGAAGATGGGAACCTAGAAAACAGAAAGAAGATGGAGGAATTCCAATCGAGAGTATTTTCTAGAAATGATATTTCTTCGCCGCCGCCGCCGCCGCCGCCGCCGTCACTTCTTTTCTTCAGATATTCAGACAGATATTCTTAGGAGGAGACAGAGACAGTTGTTGATTACAACGTTGACTTTTTCTTTCACCGTTTCTCGGCCATTTAAGGAATCTATGGTCAACATGTATCATCTTTATTTATTTATTTTCTTATTTATATTGTTCAATTTTTTTCTCCTTCAAATCATTCGTACTTGTTGACCAATTAACTTAACAATTCTTTTAATATAATAATTTATTAATCATGTTTTTAAAATTAAATTATTAAATAATAATTTATTAATCATATTTTTAAAATAACTATTTTCAAAGTTAAAACACAAATTACAAATTTGATTTAAAATTTTAATACATAACGTATCGTAATTAATAATTCTCTAAAAATTTTATAATTACGAGTAAGCACTTTTTATAATTAAATTCATCAAATAATTACTTATCCAATAATCCAATTAATCAAGCTTTTAAAGGATTATTGAGCCTACTAAGTTAGGAATGACAATAGACCAGATTAAGTAAATCAAATTTGGCTTAGATTTGAATTGTTTTCTTAATTTAAATGTCAAAATGATATCATTTTGTTAATACATATTGAGTTACGTGTAAATGGAATAATATTTAAAAAATAAAATTGAAGTCATATTGGCCCCATGATTTGGCTTTTTTAATTTATTAAATCATGTGAAGTTTAAAAAACTAATAATCAAATTACTAGAAGTAATTGAATAGTCAATTGTGAAACTAGTCTTCTCAGAGACTTTCAACTTCAAATGGTGCATGCTTTTTTCTTTTTCTTTTTTTTTTTGGGTGAAATGAGAAGCATTAAGCCAATAACAAAAGCAACAAGAAGATAAAATTATCTAAAGTCATCTACTCCTCTAAGAACTCTATACAAAATGTTCCTTAAAAAATCTAGGACATGATTATACTTAACAAAATGAACAGAGGAATTAGCACCTTTATTAGTCAAAAGATCTATACAACAATTACTTTCTTTAAAAACAAGCAAAATTTTGACAGTCCACGACTGTGCCAAGAGATTATGAATGCACATAAGGATAGTAGCATGAGAACCTGTAGGCTAATTAGGTTTGTTAACTGCAATAACGAGAGCAGCAAAATCAACTTCAACTATCAAGTGATGAATACCCAAATCCCAAGCCATTTCCAAACCATAAAGATGACCCCAGCATTTTGCAGCGAAGGCACTAGATATGCCCACATTAGCTGAGAAAGCAACAATAAAACGGCCTAGAGAATTGTGTAACAACCCTCTAGTCCCAACTTTGTTGGGATTGCCACAAGTAGCTCCATCTATGTTAAGTTTCACCATACCTTATGGCGGGGGAGATCACACAACATAAATGTTCTAGATGTGGTGGGAAGAATTGCATTGGATTGAATTTAACTAAAATTTAATTTGAAAATAAAATTTTTTAGTCTAGGCTCAAATTAATATATAAAATATGTCTAATTTTAAATTCAAAATCGATATTATAAAAATTTTAAATAGAAACTCAACGCCAATTTTATATTTTATAAAATTTTAATAATTATATAAAATATGATTATAATGTATCAAAAATGATATCTTTACTTGTGAGGATAAGGCAGTGTACTACTGGATTTTCAAAATTCTGCATTTCTGCGGGACTATCAATGAGTTTTGTTGTAATTGAGTTTATGTTAGTACAAAAATTATAATAAATTTGAATAAAAAACTTAAATCATTTATCAAATAAAAACAATCATAAACTTTTAAAATTAAAATTATAATTGTAATTAAATTAGAGTTCTTCAATATCATCATTATCATTATTTTTTATACTGTAATAAACAATTAAAATATAACAATGATTTAAAAAACATAAAACTTATTTAAATAACTTTGTAACTTTTATTATTTTTCTTATTAATTATTTATAATTATAATTCACTTTAATTTTTAAGAATCCATTGATTAAAAATAGAAATACGCAAAAAATTGTAAAAATTATTTAAATTTAAACCGAAGTGCAGAGTACCTTAACTTTCCTCTTCTTGCAAGATATGCATTCGGCTCTACAGAAGACAAGACCTTCATTTATGAACATGAAAATGATGATAGAAAACAATAGTTCTGTCCAACTTTGAAGTTGCAGAAGTCACGAGGAAATATCAACATGCAAATACAAACTTAATTAGCAGGCCTCATCGTAACCTCAGAATCTGCTACCAACTCTTGCGAGAGCCGGCCTAGACACGACAGATCAAGCGATACATCAGACGTAAAACCAACATGAACCTGTCAGTTTCTTGCATCTATATAATGTCAGCAGGATCGTCATCTCCTAATCATCTTTTCATAGATTCTTGGCTTAGTATCATCAAGTATATTAACATGACGATTAAGGTTCATGGAATTCCACGCTCTACGTGTGTTGCACGAGTGTTGCTTTGCCTTCAGGAGAAAGGCCTGGAGTACGAGCTTGTTCAGCTTAACGTGATGGCTGCAGAACATAAACAACACCCTTATCTGTCGTTAAATGTAGGTTTCCATAAACACTAGCTTTTGTTCAATGTTTGTTTTTTCTATATGCTCAAGTAGAGATTCAAATGTGTTTTAGGTTTAGGGTATGAAAAATTAGTTAATAAAACTCTTATAATAAAACTCTTTAATTCTTAATTAAAAAAGATTTTTTATATAGTTTTTAATTTTTTAGAATTTCCTTTTTAAGATTTTGGTTACAAAATATGTGCGACATAAATATGACTTATGAATTGTTTAAATGATAATTACATGATGATTTAATTCAATTATTAAATTTAAATTGAACTAATTAAATTCAATCTATATCAGTAATTTATTATAATTATCTTGAATTATCAATTTAAGAAGAGTTTAATTGGTTTGATTTGAGTTTAAGATCTTATTTAGATTTCTGAGTTAGAGATATTTGACTAATTCATGTATAATATTTATACTACATGTGTTTTGATATTATTTTAATCGATTTTAAGAAAATAAGTCTTTTTTGAAATATTGAAAACTATAAGAAATATTTTCAAGAATTTTAAAAATTAAAGATATTTTTGTATTTTACTTTAAAACATTATTTAAGTTTTGAGTTAAAAATGAAATCAAATCTCTAGTTCCGATTATAGTGCTCCTATTATGTTCTATTAAATCTTATCTATACATTTACGTAGACCTCACATAAATAAATGAATGAGATTTAATAAAATAGAATTGAAATATAATAACTAAAACAAAAGATCCGGCGACGTCAAAAACTGACTCAAAGTATCCTATATTCCATAATTTTAGTCTTAAGTTCATGATTTGCGGACTGAACTGGAACATAAAGCCAAAATTGGCCCGGTCTTAGGCCTTATATTATAACTACCTTTAGTAAGCTTGACAATAGGCTGGGTCAACTCATTACATTAACTTTGGACCAGATTGAACCTGGCTGAGTCGAACCAGTTTTGCCAAGCCTAAGGTCCTTTAGGTTATATAAGCTGATTGCTGTTTTCTTCCTTTGTAGCCATTTGGACAGATCCCAGCTTTTGAAGATGGTGATGTCACTCTGTTCGGTATGCTAGATTGCCATTAACAGATAACAAAAATTCATGGTCACACATTAACCAACATTTTCTGTCTGAAATTGTTTCTGTCAGAATCTAGGGCAATCAGTAAGTACTTGGCTAATAAGTACAACGACATGGGAACAAACCTACTCCAATCTGCTAGCTTCCTGGAATACACCATGATCGACTTATGGATGGAAGTGGAGTCTCAGCAATTCAATCCTCCCGTGAGCACGATCATCAAGCAAACCCGCGTGAATCCGATGTTCGGAAAACCTACTGACCAGAAGATCGTTGAAACTGAACTGGCAAATCTAGGACAAGTTCTTGATGTGTACGAGGAAAGGCTGTCCAAGAACAAGTATCTTGCAGGAGAGTATTACACGTTGGCTGATCTACACCATATTCCTTACCTTGTTTACTTCATGAAGTCACCTCATGCCACTGTCGTGACTTCTCGTCCCCACGTCAGCGCTTGGTGGGACACCATTTCCTCGAGGCCTGGAACTGTCAAAGTTTCATCGGAAATGAAGTTCTGAGCACGACCGTCGTTTTTTCTTTACCTTTTTCTTTCGAGGAGGATTAATAAAAGTTAGAGAGATCGGTGTTACTCTTATTTTACGTGCATTGTTACTGTTATTTTATGTGGTGTTCTTCTTTTTGTAATGCAATAAATTAACATGTTCTTGATAGAAATTTAATTCCTTAG
>JAOQMS010000180.1:54092851-54105074 GCA_027563885.1 Erythroxylum longipes
TATATTATTAGTCATATAAATTTAAAATTATAAATAATAAAATATTAAATTAAAATAAGAAAATATAAATAAAATATATTTCATAAATAAAATATTTCATAAAAAATATTATTAGTCATATAAATTCAAATTATACATAAGAATAATTGATTGTTGAGGGTATAATGGAAAATAATAATTATTAGAAGGTTATTAATGAAAAGTAGAATTTCTACCACAGAAGTACTTTCCTACCGCAACCCTCTTTTTACTTATCGATTTTTGTGGTAACACCGTACTTTCCTTCAACCTCTGGTTGTTTGCCCGCAGATCTAAACGTGTGACTGCGTTTGGAAACTACGGTGGATAAGTATTTATCCCCACCGCACCGCAGATTTAATCGCAACCTTTGTATGTAAAAAGTTAATATAAAAATGTAATTAGTTACCAATTAAATATTATCATTAATGCCAAGTGGCGAAGCATCTTTCCTCTAATCAATAGGGCTTCTCTTATTTATGTCCAAAGTATCTTTAATTTAAACTAAATATGCTCTCTTAAAGTGAATTTTCAGATTAGATAATAAATAATAATTTTTTATAGTCATTAAGATTAATATTATCTAAATTATTTTTATACAGTTTAAATTATTTATTGGTGTGCAAAGATATTTTAAATAATATTGGCCATAGTAATCATGATGATCACTACCATAATAGTTATGTAAATGTTCTTCAAAATATTTTTAGTTTAATAAAATTTAGATTTCTTGAAAACAAAAATAAGGAATTTATAAATGGTCCTTCTCTTATACACGAATTTATTTTCGATAGTATTATTTTTTAGTATTATAGAAATACACATTGGAGATATATATATAAAGTGAAAATATTATAAATGTAATTTTTGTTATATTCATATACCATATATGTATATTGAATTCCCTTTGTATGATTGTCTCTTTAATCTCTAAAATAGTTAAGAGTATTGGTGGTGTGAGAAAATGATGGAAGACAAATAAATTGGCCATTTGATATAGACATACATAAGGGAATACAATTGAAGTCAATAAAGATGATTTGGTTACCTTTAATTAAGTTTTATGCCTAACTTTGAATTTTGATTACAAAGAGATAGAATGAAAGCATCAACATTGGTGTAAAGAATAAAGCCTTTAAACACTTGAAATTTATAATCAATACCCTCCTGATTTTCAAGTAAGAATATTTGAAATTTTTGATAAATTTTTGTAAATGATAACGGTGATAGGGCCTGAGACAACTCGGCTCGATCTTAAATCCTACTCAAATTTTTTTAATTAAAAATATAAAATGACATCGATTTCAAGAAAATGACATGTTTTGCTTATAAAGGTCGGGCCTTGAGCCGGTTCGGGTATGGACAATTAGAGCATGAATCCGCCTAATTTTTTTAAAATTAAAAATGCAAAATAAAATTGTTTTTAGCAAAACAACGTCATTTTGCTTATAAGAATCGAGTCTTGGGTCGACATGAGGCCAATTTTTTAGAAAATTTAGGTCCGAGGCTCAATCAACCACAACCGGTTGCCATCCCTGTGAAATGTCATAGATAAAATTTGGATTAAATATGTTAGGTTGGTCTCAAATTTACATGGTTATGAAGCCCATAAGCCTAAAAAAGTTGGTCTATCATATTAAATAAATTAAGTTCGTGTTGTATATTTATTAAAGGTGTATCATTTATTTTTCTTCTTTTAATTTCTTTTCAAAACTTAAATCAAGAATAAACATTTTAATATTCAAATATAGAAGATGTTGGCTTAAGCAAGATGACCTTTAAACCATTCAAAAATCATTTCTTAATCATTAAATTTTTTAGCACTTTATTCTCTGTACCATTCTTGATGGCCTTCTTCCATGGCATAAAACCTAGTCAAAGATAAGGGAATCATTTTCTATCAACTTTAATTGTAGTCCCCTGAGTATGTGTATATTCGCAAGGTCAATTCATTCATCCTTCATTATTTTATCACATCATAATATGTTATAAAAATATAATATAAGAATATCACAAGAATTATATTCAAAATGTACCATATATTTTTCACTTTATTTATCCCAACTCTATATTTTTGTTTTTTTTGTAAAGCACCTAACTTCTACTAAAATAAAAATTAGCATATGTTATCACAGTTAATAGTATTTCAAATGCTTTTGCATATTAATAAATAATTAAAAGTATATAAGGGTAATTTAAGTAATACTAATTTTAATAACTACGAAAATTATTAATGAAGGATTTAATTTTTCTTTATAAAAGAAAATTTTATTTTAAAAAAGAACTTTACTTTAATTTATAGATAAGAATATTATTTTAGACATGAAATAAGGAAAGGGCTATTAATTTGGGGAAAGATGCTTCCCCATTTGGCATTGATGATAGTATATAGGTTTATAATTCACATCAACTTTGTACATAAAGTCCTTTTTCCTTTAACATGAATCAAATTCATACCCTCAAAATTACAGTGGAAGAAAAATCCTTAGCTTTGATTCTCTTCAATTTTTTAAAAATAAAATTAGCTCTTCAGTTCATTTGATCCAAATGCTTTCACCTTTGGAAGAGTTGTTGAATGCCTTGGCCCCTCCATCGAGCCAATAAATATTGGCCAACAATCGTTGAAAATTGCTATGAATGCATTGTTTTCTTTGTGCATGTGAAATTGTTGTCAATTGCAAAAATTGCGCACAGATTGAAGATTTTTTTTAATAGAAGTTTGGGATTTCATTTATAAATAGAAGTTCTCGTTTAAGACATCAGTACACCAAATCATTCCTTCCTTAAAATACCTTCATTTTCTCTCTAGCTTTAGCTTTAACTCCACAAGCTTATATTTGATAGCTCTAATTATTTTGGGAGTTATAGTGGTTGTAAAACTTTATGTGCCAGCTTTTGTATTTTGTACATTTTTCACATATTAGTGAATTTGGTTCATCTTCCGGCCGTAGATATAGGTCACATTGATCGAAACACGTAAATCCTTGTGTCCTGTCCCATTTTATTTTGCAATTTTCTATTTTTGTTACTATTTTTTAGGCTATTAAATTCAACTGGTATCAGATCCGGGGGCATTTTCCCTAACAAACTGGCATCAGAGCTTCTCTTGTTGGTCTAACTTACCATATGCTCTGTGGTTGTCACTAAGCTAGATCCTTTACATCAGAGAGTAAATTAGATGTTATTGTAAATCCAAACGGAGCCCACTGTTTCGGTTATATCTACAGGGCCCACTATCTCGGTTTTATCTTGTGAGACCCACTGTCTAGGTTTTATAAATAAAGTTCAATTTTTCTTATGGGGCCCACATCCTGAGTTTGCCTGAGGGGCCCGTGTCCAGTGCTTTTGTGGGGTTCACTGTCCAGAATTCACGTATGGGCCCCACTTGTCGAAAAATACTCGGATTATAAATTTTTAGCCACCATGACAGTAACCAAAACCTCTATTGAAAAGTTTGACCGGAGTATTAACTTCGGTATGTGGCAGCTCAAGATGCAGACCATTTTAATACAAGATGGGTGTGAGATTGCATTTGATGGAGTGGAGAAAAAGCCAGCAGATGTGGCGTCAGATAAATTCACAGATCCAGATAAAAATGCTAGATCATCCATCATATTGAATCTCTCCAACGAGGTTTTGCAGAAAGTTGTTGGTAAAAGCACAGCTACAGTTATATGGGACAAGTTGAGAGCCATGTACATGAAGAAAACGGTAGAAAATCGGCTTTATTTGAAACAGAAGTTGTATTTGTTGAGGATGATAGAAGGTACATCTATTCTTTCACATCTGGATAAATTTGATTATCTTATTTTGGATTTTAAGAATGTAGATGTAAAAATTGAGGATAAAGATCAAGCCATATTGTTGTTATGTTCCTTCCCCCAATCCTTTAAATATTTTTGTGATACTATGATTTATGAGAAAGAGTCAGTCTCATATAATAATATTAAGTCTGCATCAAAGTCAAAAGAGCATATTGATAGGGACATCACTAGGGAGACTAGTGGAAGTCAGATAGAGGGACTATTTGTATGGGGTAGATATGAAAATAGAGATTTTGAAAGAAGTAGATCCAAAGGCAGGTCAAAATCCAGACATAAAAATAAAATTTGTAATTATTGCAAAAAAGGGGCACATAAAGCTAACTGCTATAAATTGAAAAATAAGGAGAAAAATGAGAAGATTAACAACAACACCGTCGAGGCTAGTGTAGTAACGGATGAGAATGAGGAAATTATCTTTGTAGCTACAGAAGATAAAGTCAGGTCTAATAAGCAGTGAATTTTAAATTCGGGTTGTTTTTACCATATGAGTCCCGACAGGGAGTATTTTTCACTTATGAGTCATTGGATGGTGAAATTATTTTGATGGGTAATAATGTTGCCTGTAAAGTTTTTGGTAAAGATACAGTCCGGATTAAAATGTATGATGATATCATTAGAGCACTCACTGACGTTAGATACGTTCCTGATTTGAAGAAAAATCTCATTTTTTTGGGCACTCTCGATTCTTAAGGGTGCAAGTTCTCAGCTGAAGGTGGAGTTTTGAAAATTTCTAAAGGTGTTCTTGTATTGATGAAAGCTTGCTGGTCTGGTAGTTCATATGTTTAGCAGTGATCTACAGTAACAGGTGTTGCGACAGTCTCTAAAGATGGTGACATTACCAAATTATGGCATATGCGTTTGGGCAAGGAAGGCAATTCTGGCCCGGCCCGGCCCACCCAACCAGGCCCATTTTTGGCCCTAGTTGGCCTGGTCGCAGGCCAATCACGGGCCAGGGGTCAGCCCAACATGGCCCGTCGCCCGCCCATTTTTTCGAAAACGACATCGTTTTGAATTTTTTTCTTATAAAAATAAATGGGCAAGTCGGGTTGGTCGACCCGCCTGTGAGCCCAGCCACAAGCTAGCCCATTCCAGCCCTAGCAGGCCACCATGGAAGAGGTCGGGCCCATTGACATGTCTACGTTTGGGACATATGGGTGGGAAAGGTTTAACGTTGTTAAACAAGAGAGGCCTACTTTATAGTCAAAGTACTGGTAAGATGAACTTTTGTGAACATGGTATCTTTGGGAAGCAGAAACGAGTCCGTTTCAGTTCTCCAGCTGTCCAAAAAATTAAAGATACTTTGGATTATATTTATTTTAATCTTTGGGGGCCCTCTCGTGTTCCATCTAAAGGTGGTGCCCGGTATATATTGACTTTTATTGATGATTATTTAAGGAAGGTTTGAGTGTATTTCTTGAAACATAAGAATGATGTTTTCTTAACCTTTAAGCAATGGAAAGTTTTGATTGAAAAACATACAGGAAAACATGTTAAGCGACTACAGACAGATAATGGTTTGGAATCTGTGGAGGTGAATTTAATGAATTTCACAAGAACGAAGGAATTGCTCGGCATCACACCGTCTGCAACAAAATGGAGACGCCAAGCTCATGAACCAGACTCTTTTGGAAAGGGCCTAATGTATGATCCCTAATGCAGGGTTGACACTTAATTTTTGGGCAGAAGCTATTGTTACGATTTGCTACATTGTCAACCGCTCTCCTTATGCTCCTCTCAATTTCAAGACTCCAGAGGAAGTTTGGTCAGGTACTCCTGCCGATTACTCTACTTTAAGAATATTTGGGTGTCCAGTATATATACATGTAAATAAGGGAAAGTTAGAACCTAGGGCTAAGAAACGTATTTTCCTCTGTTATGCTTCAGGAGTGAAAGGATATCGTTTGTGGTGTCCTGATCTCAAGTCACCTAAATTTGTAATTGGTAGGGATGTTACATTTGACAAGTCCTCCATGTTGTATCCTAGAAAAGAGTTTTGTAATCCTTGTAATTTAGAAAAGGAGGATAGTGCACAAAAGCAGGTGGAGTTAGAGATTGGTAGTTCAGGTCCTTCACAGACGTCTTCTACACATCAAACAGATCAAGTTGATAAACTAGATCCTGATCATGTTCAAGATTAACCAGTACAAGAAGAACATTCGATAGCCAGAGACAAACCAAGATGGGAGATTCGACCACCACAGAGGTATGCAAATTTAGTTGCATATGCTTTATCAGTGGCACAGGAAACAAGTGGAGACGGTGAGCCTTCCACATATACGGAGGCAATTTTAAGTACCGAAGCTGATAAGTGGATGATGGCCATGAATGAAGAGATGGAATCTCTGCACAAAAATGGTACTTGGATTCTGGTGAAGCTGCTGAAGGGTAAGAAAATTTTTAGTTGCAAATGGGTCTTCAAAGGGAAAGAAAGTACTTTAGATGTTGAAAATGCAAGGTATAAGGCACCTTTAGTTGCAAAGGGTTACAGTCAGGTACAAGGTGTTGATTTTAATTATGTTTTCTCACGAATGGTAAAACATAGCTCTATTCGTGTATTACTTGCATTGGTGCCATGTTTGATTTGGAGTTAGAACAGCTTGACGTCAAGACAGCATTCCTGCATGATGAATTAGATGAGCAGATTTATATGAAACAACCTGAAGGTTTTGAAATTGCAGAAAAGGAAGACCAAGTGTGTTTGTTGAAGAAATCCTTGTACGAATTGAAGCAGTCTCCAAGACAGTAGTATAAGAGGTTTGATTCATTTATGTTAGGTCATGATTTCTCCGGGAGCATGTATGATAATTGTGTTTACTTCCGAAAGTTAGATGACGACTCATTCATCTATTTGTTGTTATATGTTGATGATATGCTCACTGCTGCTAAGAACATTATAGATATTAACCATTTGAAGGTCTTATTGCATGGTGAATTTGAGATGAAAGATTTGGGAACAGCAAAGAAAATTCTTGGCATAGAGATAAGACATGATCAAGGAGCTGGTAAGTTATTCTTAACCCAGGAGAATTATCTCAATAAAGTTTTAGAGAGATTTAGCATGCGAGATGCCAAAGAAGTTTGTACTCTTCTTACTAGTCATTTTAGACTATCTGTTGCTCTATCACCACAGTCACAAGAAGAGGAAGATTATATGGCACGGATTTCATATTTTAGTGTCGTCGGCAGTATTATGTATGTAATGGTATGTACTCGTCCCGATATTTCACAAGTTGTTTAGTGTCGTTAGTATATATATGGCCAATCTTGGCAAAGAACATTGACAAGTTGTGAAATGGATTCTCAGATACTTAAAGGGTACTTCAAACTTTTGTTTGGATTTTGGTAGAACCAGTAACACTTTAGTTGGTTTTATAGATTTAGATTATGGCGGTGATCTCGACAGATGCAGGTCTCTAACAGATTATGTATTCTGCATTGGAGGTTATGTCGTTAGTTCGAAAGTTACTCTACAACATGTAATGACTTTATCTACTACTGAAGCATAATATATGGCAGTCACTGAGGCTATCAAGGAAGCATTATGGTTGAGAGATTTATTCGGCGAGTTATCTCTACATCAAGGGGTTACTACCATTTATTGTGATAGTTAGAGTGTTATTCATTTGAAAAAAAAGACTAGATGTATCATGAGACAACGAAGCATATTAATGTTAAGTATCATTTTATTCGGGATACTATTGCAGAGAAGAAGGTCCTTATTTAGAAGATCAATACAAAGGATAATCCTGCTGAAATGTTTACGAAGGCTCTTCAAGTTTACAAGTTCAAGCAATGCTTGGACTTGTTTAGTGTTTATAATTGGTGATAAAGTCCTTTAGGGCAATGCTGGAGAAGGTGGAGCAGATCACTAATTGTTCGGGACCAAGTCAAGGTGGAGATGCCTTGGCCCCTCCACCGAGTCAATAAACATTGGCCACCAATCATTGAAAACTGCCATGAATGCTTTGTTTTCTTTGTGTGCGTGAAATTATTGTCAATTGCTGAAATTGCGCACAGATTGAAGAATTTTTTTTAGATAGAAGCTTGAGATTTCAGCTATAAATAGAAGGTCTCGTTTGAGGCATCAGTGCACCAAGTCATTCCTTCATCAAAATATCTTCATTTTCTCTCTAGCTTCAACTTTAACTCCACGAGCTTATCTTTGATAGCTCTAATTATTTTGAGAGTTAGAGTGGTCGTAAAACTTTATGTGCCAGCTTTTGTATTTTTGTACATTCTCTACATATTAGTGATTTAGCTTTTCCTCCGGTCGTGGATGTAAGTCACAATGACCAAACCACGTAAATCCTTGTATTTTGTTCCATTTTATTTTGCATTTCTCTATTTTTGTTAAAATTTGCAGGCTATTAAATTTAATCGGTATCCGATTCAGGGGCATTTTTCCTACCATGCTTCAAATCACATGGAGACGCTTCAATTTTAATTCATCTGAAAGCAACCTTACATCCCCGTGGTGTTCCAAGCCCCCCTCTTACCTGTAGAAGTGCCCCTCACCCTCCATTGCCAACTGCATCTCCGAGCTTTTGCAACTATACATTAGTTACACATACAACAGTCTCTTCCTTTTCACTTCCCTTACAATTAACTAGCTAACTAGTTCCATTACTACTAGACAAGAAGGTCCAGACCTTGGATCTGCAGAAACGATTGGGTTAGGACGTTGGTGGAGATAAAGGTGCAAAGTCGTCGAACGGAGGCCGGAGAGTGCTAGTCTTCTTACCTTGCGGTGAAGTTATCACTTCTTATTCTGACCTCGAAAGCAAGCTATCTTCACTTGGTTGGGAGAGATACTATGATGATCCCGACCTCCAGTTCCGCAAAAGATCAACCGTTGACCTCATGATCTCTCTTCCCAAAGACTTTGGCAAGTTCACCTCCATATACATGTACGATATTTTCCTTAAAAATCCTAACGTGTTTCTGTTCTTGGTTATCTTTTATAATCTCTGTTCTCAGAACTTCTAAGTTCTGTTCTTGATGGGGGATGTGATGTTATGCATATGCATGCATGCTTGCTTACTTGGTTGAGCACTTGGTGACTTGAAGATCAGTACTTGTCACCGTCCTGTGCACGACCGATGTTATAGCTTCACCATTGGAGCATGCGATTTGAGCTTTTGTGTGTCATTATCTTTTAATCTGATCAACTAATCGAAAAGAATCAATCACAGGCTTATTTTGACAAGGGAAGAACATGTTTTGTTTTAAGGTTCGTGTCCTTTAAATAATATGTTTATATTATTAATTTAGTAATAGGAATTAGTAAATTGATGATGATCACGTTAATCATGTTAATCAATTGTGACTATTACACAGGTTAGTTATGCATGGTCCAAGGGATAAAGAGAAGAGCCATTTTGATGATATGTAAGGTGACAAAGAAGAAATTAAATTTATATTAAAAAGAGAGGAGAAATTAAAAATAAATACGGTATTTAAAAATAAAAATAAAACTGAAAATTTATTTTCAAAATGTTATAAGTTAAAAAAATTAATTGAATTACAAACAAATTAGTCAAATACAAAAAGAAAAAAGAAAAGTAAACAAGAGACGCATGAAAGTTGAAACATACCAAAATCCTTTCATCACTTAATCAAAAATCCACCACAGCCACGTCACTTTTTTATATGGGCATTGAATATATATATAATAATTTATAAATTATATATTTTAAACACATTATTTAGTATATTAATAATTCAAAATTAAATAATAATATATCATATTAATACTTAAACGCTTAGTATAGAATATAAATTAACTATATATATAATTGAGCCTTTCATTTTCATGGATTTTTGGAATATGAACAAGAAAAATAAAGTTATTAAACCCCACTAGTGCTCTATAATTCATTCTTAATTAGGATAGAACTGATCCTAAATTCCAAACGTTTTAATTGATGTTTTAAAAATTAAATCATCGATAGTTAAATCGGTAAGACAAGAAATTTAAGATTTTAAATGTACAACCAGTATTAGACTGTCATAAAATCGATTAAATATTAAATTATAATTGAAGAAAGTCGTATTTGATTTAAAATTGAATTGAAAAGGTAGACTGTTAGATGAAAATTAATTAGTTTATTTTAATTTATAGAGATCAATTGATTTATGAAAATCAAACTATTAATTAACAAACTAATCAATTTTTAATTGAAAGAGTTATTAAAGTAAATCAAACTGAAAAATTGATGGACTCAAGATTGTCACGGCTAAATCAATCAAACCGGTACAATTAATCATAGGTTTTAACACTATATTCTCATGCAACTCATTACTTGTTCTTTTTAATCAAAATTCTAATTTAGGTATAAAACCTAATCAAAGATAACAAATCATTTTCTATTAATTTTTAGGATATATTCAAATGGCTAATTCATGCATCTTTCACCATTTTCTAACCTTGCCAATACTCTAACTAGGCTTGGATTCAGGCTAATAGCAATTATGTTTGATTTTGATCATGAGGGTTAAATGACTTTTATCATTTCATGTTGCAATATTTTATGTGACCTCAAAATCCTTCTAGTAATAGAATTATGAGTTGAGGGTTTGTGATTGTGTTGCGCATTTGCAAGTGTTATTGTGCTTCTTGTTGGTCTTGTTTTGATGCCATTAATTTGTTCCGAGTTTTGCTTTAATAACATAATTGTTTTTTGTCTTTAGTATATTATGACTTTGTGCCATTTGATGCGATCAGTGTGCTCCTTATTACTTAACAAAATGGGATGTGGGTATAGAAATGTTGTTTCTTTGTATTTTTATTTTGGATTTTGTCAGTTTTGTACAGCACCATAGTTGCTCAACACTATCTTTAACAATAACAATCTTTTCTCCATCTATTGAACAGCCAAATAGAGAAGCTTCTTCTTACCTTTTATTGTTCTTTTATTTTTCTTTTTGGTTCTTGTTTCATATCTTTTTTGGTTCTATTTTATTTTTATTTATTTACTTATTTAATTATATGTACCTACTTTTTTAACATATCAGTTTTCATATCTTCTCTATTTATTGCATGTGAGTCTACCAGAAATAGCCCCTCTATTCTGTAAGGGTAAAGCTGTATACTATCAGACCTCTCCAGATCCCGCTTTAATGCGAGACTCAGACTGAGTGCGATGATGATGACCAATAATCTAACTATTCTTAGAGTTTAGAGAGAGGGAAACTCAATATAATATGTTATACATATAGAATATAAGAATATCATAATATACCTTATATTATGAATCCTGTAATATAAAACTATCATTGTGGAGAATAAATTCCTGCACAAGAATATATTGTTGTGAGGATGAAATAAATACATATAAACGTATCTTGTAATTTGTGAAATGATTTGACGAGACACTATATTCAATGTTCAAAAACTTCAATTGGTTCGACCTGTTCAACCGTCAAAATTTTAAACCGTTCAGTTTTTTCAAATTTGACATTCAATTTTTTTGTTTAATTTTTAACTTTTCAGTTCGATCTATTTTAATAATTGTTATTGTTAAAACTGATCAGTTTATTAACTAATCGGTCAATTTTTGTAAATTAATAAGTGTTTATAAATTAAAATTAATTAATTAATTTTCAATTAACAATATCTCTTTTGAATTAAACTTTAAAATTTTTGATGTATAAAGATAATATTTGTTAAGATATATTTTATATATATCTTTTGTTTTGGCATTTTATTTATTTTAATTGGACATACAAAATTTTGGCTGAAGTGAAACTCTTGTGTTTGGATTTAAGTGGTATTGCGATGATTGTATTTTAAATGGATAAAAGGAGATCTGCAGATTATCTTTCCTAGTTGTGTTGGAAGTCTACTTGGGTGAAGACATGTGTGGGCAGATGTGCATATCAGGTTATTTCCCAAGTTGAAGACA
The DNA here is from genome assembly GCA_027563885.1 of Erythroxylum longipes. NCBI lineage: Eukaryota > Viridiplantae > Streptophyta > Magnoliopsida > Malpighiales > Erythroxylaceae > Erythroxylum > Erythroxylum longipes. Next base: position 54,104,598 of record JAOQMS010000180.1, read on the forward strand.
CGTGTGTGAAGATTAAGCTATTTCCTAGTGGTGTTAGAAATCTTCTTTGTAAAAAGAAAAGTGGGTGCAGACTACACAGTTGGTGTGTTGATTTTTGGCTGAAATTTGAGTGACGGAGGTTGCGTTTTTGTGTGGGTGAGATTTTCGGATTTAAAGATCTCCTTGTGTGGCGTTACTGGTGTGTGAGTTTTTAAGGTGAAAGGCTGCGTATCTTGTGTGGGATTTTCGGTATTCAGGAGTTCTGTGGGTGTTGTGTTTCTGATATTATTTTTCTGCTTTTGAGGGACGGTGATGTGTAGTCGCAGATTTTGCTTCTCCTTTTGGTGGCTGTTGGTTGCTCCTATACCAAACACTGAAGCGGTTGACAGCAGTGATAATTAGTGAAGACAAATTTATAGGAAAGTTCTTGTTGATCTCAAGTAGTTGTTATTTAATTTTCAGTTGATTATACACTTGAGATATTTTTATTTGTTATTA
>JAOQMS010000180.1:54105174-54118267 GCA_027563885.1 Erythroxylum longipes
TCGTGTTATCGGGAGTGAATATCTTTCACGGGTAGTTAGGTTGTGAAATAGTTGCAGGTATTGAGTGAAGCTGTGTTAAGCTAATTCTGTGTAATTCTATTAAACTCCTGTGAAAGTGATTAAGCTAGGTGAGGGCCCCGCAGACGTAGGCCAAGTATGCCGAACTGCGTTATCAAATTTCGGTGTCTTCTTGTCGTGTTGATTTTATTTGTTTTATTCTATTCATGCCAAAGACGTTTGCGAAAAATTGCGAAATTATTAACCCCCTTCAGTTTTTCAATATCTTTCAATTATATTTCAATTTTTATTTTATTCAATATTTAGTTAATTTTATAACGGTTTAATACTAGTTACCGGTTAAACCGTTTAAACCTTAAATTTTTTGTTTTACAGGTTTAATTTTGGGTTCAAGCCCTATAGTACAGTACGTAACTCTTCTTCAAATAACTCAACTTGAAACTAAAAATAATTCAAAAACTCCTGATCACAATCTTTTCTTTATTATGGATGATTAAAGAACCAAAACAACGTATAAACATGTCTGCTCATCAAGACTTATAAGAAATAACAATACAATAACAAAAGCCAACATTGTGCTCTGGTGGTTAAGATTGATGGGTGCTTTTCTTAAAAAAGAAGAGGTTAAGAAGAAAAGATCTATACTCATTAAAGATAAAATGGATACAAATATCTTACCTCATTACACAATTGGATCTTAAAATGTCGGCCTTTCTAAGGGAATAATCACATGTACTAACGTTGGAACCTAAACATAAACCTAATGTTGGGACGTAATCCAAGCTGTAATAATAATTATAAAAAAAATCAAATTAATTAATATTAAATTAGAGAGAAAACCTAATTTTCCTTTTTTATTCTCGGGAGTTGTTTTTTCTTAGAATTTAAGATATAATATAAATAAGGATAAAATTTATTAAATTATCTTATAATTTGACGTGTTATCAATACGTGTTTTCTAATTTTTAGAAACTATTAATAGCTTTTTTTATAATCTTATAGTTTTATAACTTCTATCTTTATGTTACCAACCTTCGATATAAATTTTAAGTGCAAATTTCAAAACGTTGTCGTGTAATATTATATATGGTGTCGTATGATAAAAATAACATCGTTTTTTAATTTACAGTTCAAAATTTTGATGGAAGTTCCCCGTAGAGAAAATATGTGTAATAAAACTATAAAAGAATTATTGATATTTTTTAAAAGTTGAAATTACATTAATAATACGTCAAACCACATGAGATCTGACGAATTAATTCCTATAAATAAAAGGTTACTACGTTTTGAATGAGTAACAGAGCTTTCAATTCATGTGGAGCCTCGAGTTAATTCTCATCACCACTGATTTAAGACAAGATCAAAAGGCAAAAACATAGAGACAAGTGTGTCTCAAAGTAGTTTTTATTTTTTCCATGTACCATGACAGATCAATTATTCCTTCCAAGAACATATCAATCTACGAATATACATGTGATGAAAGTGTCGTCAAAAGCTTGCGACGCTTTGTCAAATGTCGCAAAACGGGATTTTTGGTGACGATTTCAATAAACGTAGCCAAAGTTTTGAAATCGTAGTCAAAAGTTTTTCCGTTTTGTGACGTTTGATAGAAATCGTCGTAAAAAAACACGTAACAAAAACTTATAGTCGTTGTAATGACATCTCCAAAAAGATATAACTCTGCAAACATTTTGCACTAGGATGAACGATCTAAAAAGGGAAGTTGGATTTAAGTTCTCTGAACAATCTGTTCATAAGAATATATATACAACAACTTGAAAGTGAAAATTGTATTACTAGCTAGCTAGATTTAACCTTGAAGAGGGAAAATTCATATCCAACCTCTAACTTCATAATCAATCCCTTTCAGATTTTCTTACCCCTCCACGAGCAGCTCCCAAGTTGGTGCTTGTTTCAATCAAGAGTACAACTTTAGCACCTGAAATTTTTGTATGAACAAGAAAAAAGAGCCTGTAAGCAAAGATAGTGCAACAAGAATCGATCGAGGCACAAGACAACAAGGTATTTTGAGGAAGACATGCTTGAAAAGAGAAGAGGAATGATAGGTTTGGTCGGGTTACAAGTCTCTTTCGTAGGACAATAGAGCACGAGAGCAAGGCTACGATGTAGAGGATGCATGAGACCAAGGTCGTACGTAGAGAAAAAGAATGCAACCCTAATGCCCTACACCAACCGGGTCCTCTTTGTTTTTTGTTGTCTCGAATTAGTGGATATATATCACTCAATTTTTTCTAGTCAATATCGATCACATAAATATCTTAGTGAAAGTTAAGGGTACCGCTAATTACTTTATGGCTCTTAATTTCTGTGGGACAAGCTATTATTAATTTAAATGAATAAAATATAAAGATTGACAATTACCTTTTGTTGGTAATTATTAGTAATTACCAACAATTAGTTTAGGGATGTTAGAATTTTTTTAATACGGGTAAAGTGTAGAACGCATTAACAAGAATTGAGCTTGGATCAACCATTGCCAAAAAAATATAACTAATTATTTGGATAGTTGACCCTTATTACTTATAAATCTTTTAAACATTTTTATGTTTAGTCAATACGAGATATTCTAATAAAGAAAACACCTAGAAAATATAACTAATAGAAAAGGGGAATTACTAATTAATTCACGCTTAGTGAATGATGCAAATTTATGATCATGTTGGATTTAAAAATATCTCTATATCAAAAAAACACTATATTAGGAAAACCAATTTTGTTGATTTTAATTGAATTAATTCAATTTTAAATTAATTTGTTCGTCTATTAATTGTGAATTTTATTGGATTCTATCAATTAATACTAAAATTGATTTTGCAACACTAATAACAATCTAATATAGGTCAACCATCAAATTTGTCCATCAAAAATTGATCAAGTGAAATACAAGTAAACCATATAATCATGTGTTTTTAAGAAACAAAGAACCTACACCTTCACCTTGAGTGTCCCTTCTTTGCACTAATGAAAATTGCAATTCATCCTATTAATTCCTTATTCAATATTTCTTAAATTTAGCATGCCCTTTTTTTATATGTTTATTAAATTACTTTAAAATGAAACCGTACATAAGATTTTTTTTATACTTACTTGGACGAGGTCAATGGGCGATCAATAAGATGTATATGCTTGATTGCAATAATCTAATTGATCAAAAATTTTGGAAGAATTTAATAAATTCAAAAATTAAAATATATACCAAATTGGATAAAGGGGACAAAGTATCAAATTCAAGTCTTATTCTTGATGCTTGTTGATTGGTGAAATCCTTTTTAAAAGATTATGTTTCATTGTCCTAAAAAAATATATGTGATTACAATTTCATCACTATATGCTATCGTTTGTACTTCTTTTTCCTCTTTGTAGACACGAATATCTCAGCAATTTTAATCCGTAGAGTACAAGAAATAAGTCTATGATAGCTACATACACCAACACATCAAACTTTGTACACAAAGTCCCTTTTCCTTTAGCCTTAACAAGTCTAATTCATCTTCTCAATGCGTTGTATTTCAATCTTTCTTTCACAAGCAAAAAAAAAAGAAGATTCCCACATTAAAAGGCTTTGAAAAGAGAACATCCCTAACCTAAATTCTCTTCAATCCTTTGAGGCAATGCTACATTTGTCTCGAACAACTATGGCTCTAGAAAACAAAAATCTTATCTAAAAAGGTTAGCTCTATTGATAAGATAATCTCTTTTAATAGTCTCTCAACTTAAATGAGTTGTAAGTTAAAATCGTGACAAGAAGAATTTTAAATCCTTTCAATTTACATAACAATAAATAATTATTTTTAAAAAAAATTGGTTGAATTGAATTTATCACTTATTGTTTATACCCAACAATCCTTTAAATTTATATAACATAAATAACGATTTTAAATATAATAATAATAATCATTCAGTAAAAATTTTACCGATATGTAAAATCTTGATATGGCTAATAATACGTAATGTTACTTATAATTAATAGAGGTAGTGTTTCGAAAGTAATCATAACAAAAATTGTGAAGAGAAAATATTGTATCTTTAGACTCTTTCGTCTTCAAGTAGGACCAAACCTTAGCTAATCCATAAACACTTCACCTCAAGCATGCCCATGATGTCCCAACCCCACTTATCACTTAGTATAAATACCCCTCATCATCCCATTACAAACTCCATCTCCAAGCTTCTACAACTACGTTACTTACACATACAACACAGTCTCTTCCTTTTCACTTCCCTTTCAATCCAATACTAGACAAGAATGTCCGGAGTTTGGATCTTCAAGAATGGTGTGGTTCGGTTGGTGGAGAACCCAGGTGCGGATTCGTTGGAAGGAGGCCGGCAGGGGTCTAGTGCTCGCCGGAAAGTGCTAGTCCATACACCCACCGATGATATCATCACTTCTTATGCTGACCTTGAACGCAAGCTGTCTTCACTTGGTTGGGAGAGGTACTATGATGATCCCGACCTCCTTCAGTTCCACAAAAGATCCACAGTTCACCTCATCTCTCTCCCCAAAGCCTTCTGCAAGTTGAAGCCCTTGCACATGTACGATATTGTCGTGAAAAATCGTAACATGTTTGAAGTTAGAGACATGTGACAACTCTTCTTGGTTGTCTTTAATAATCCTCTCCTCTTACTAGCCTCTTCTGAGTTTTTAATGGTTGTTTGTTTTATGTAGATGTAGGTTGGTGACTGACTTTGTGTATTGTGATCTTCCTGAGTACATTGAGCTTTTGTATTGTGTGTGGTAAATCGATACCTTTTAAAGGTTCAATCTGATTAAAACAATCATAGGGTTCGTAGGAAAACATGTTACTGTTTTAAGGTTTCATGCCTTGAAGTTACAGTACTGAGTGTTTTATAAGAATCAGTTGTGTGGAAATGCTCAAAGGAAGCTGTATATGCATGGTCTGGTCCAAGGGATGACAAAGAGAAGTGAAGAGCCATTTTTGATGAATCGTAAGGTTATGAATTTGTGGAGACAGCTGGAGCACAATTTTGCCAAGTGCATGGCCTATAAATCGAAAGATGCCAAAAGATACGTGTGAAGCACCTTATTCCTCCTTTGTCACCCAATTCTCGATCGGGGTCCATTCCTGTAGCTCGGAAAAGTAGGTTTGACAATGAGTAGTATTGAGAATTTCTCTAAGAAGTGGTTTGAGTTTATTTAGAAGTTAATTATAAACTTTATTAAATTAAAAAATTGTTATTTTAAAATGTTATATTAAAATAACTACATAATTATCAAATCTTCACAGGCCTCGCAGTAGTGTAAGATTCGGACTGATTATGATGATATAATATTAAAATAGCTGCATTTTAAAAAATTAACATTCAAACTATTTATATCCAATTTTTAATCAATTTTTTAAATTTAAATTTGACTCAAAATTTAAATTTAAACTCAATTAAATATTTTCATTAATTTAAAAGTTAAAATTAAAAATTAAGAAAAAAAAACTAAACCTGTTCTTAAATTCAATCAACTCAAACCTTGTCCGTTCACTTCGGACTGGAAAGTACCTTTTGATTTAAGCCGGTGGAAGTGGAAGAGAGCCGGATCCTATCCAGAAAGGATGGGGCGAGAGAGATCTTACTTTGTCTTCTCATGTGTTTGATGATTTGATATGATCAGAGCTTTGTCTTGTCAACTATACGTTATGCCATGCTGTCACACTTCACAAGAAAATAAGTGTTAAATTATATACTTCACTCATTTTTTAATAAATATTTATAGTTTTCTTACATTAAAAAAAAATTAATAGGTCAAATAATCGGAGTTGGATTCAATATTAATCTATTTGATTTGTAATCCTTACACAAATTTGAAATTTTAATTATTTTTGATTAAATGAAAAATTGGTTATTAATTTTTACTAAACTTTATATTATCACGTTTAGTTCATTTTTTGAATAGTTAGGAAAGTAAAAACTTTACTAATATAGAGAAAATAGTAGTACTTTACTTGAATTCTAAATCTCATTATAGGCCTTGTTTTGTTGGCATGAATTATTACTTGGGGAAGTAATTTTTTCCTAAAATTTATATTATCATGTTTGGTTCATTTTTTTGAGTAGTTAAGAAAGTAAAAAATTTCTCAATCTAGGGAAAGTAGTAGCACTTTAATTAGATTCTAAATCTCATCACTCCCCTTAGTATTTAGATTACTTTCCTCAAGAATTTAATCTAAAAAATAAGCTAACCAATTCAACTATTCCTTCTCTTTTAACTTTACGACAATTTTTTTGTAAAATCCTACCTCCTCTTCAACTATTCTTATTGTTCACCCGTTAGCAGAATTTTGTTTTTTTTTCAATGTTAGAAAAAATTTTAATATTTGATTTGAATTTTAAGATTTATCTTTATACTCAGTTGAGATTTTTAGTATTTTTCAATACTATATTTATGATATAACAATATTATATGATTAGAATATCATAAATGAAAAAAAACATTTAATGATATAACTTGTATTACAAATTATTATTATTTAACAATTTCAATTTTTATTCGATTTATAGAGATATAATTAAAAACACAAGTCAAACTTAAATTATATTCCATGAAATACTGTTGCATACCAAACACTATAATAAAAATCTACCAAACTTTCCTATTAGAATTCTTATAAGTATTCAAACATGTGAATATCTTTATTTTCTACATATTTATTTTTCAAAGAATCTGATTCCAAATTTGCTTTACTTTTCCGCCAATCAAACGAAACCCACCTGTAAATATCCGACTGAATCCATTATCATAGGAAAAAGAAAAAGATACATTGAACACTGAACACTGAACACTGAACATTGTTCCTGCAATTTCATTCCTCTTTAAGAAAATGGAAAAACAACAAAATAATTTCTTTGATATACATATATTTCAACACATTATAAACCTATATCTTTCTGAGGATAGCTCTGGAACTCCAGGGAAAGGTATGCAACAGTTGATATGAAAAGTGAAAACACAAACTCTCCTGCTGAGCGAGATGAACACGAATCGGTTGAAGGAGCGGTTTATGCATACGGACACGATTACTATCTCTCTATTTGCTTTGAATTGCTAGTTGGAACAGTTAAATCCATTGCAGATGGAAAGCCAGATTATCAGAACCAAAGCTAGCACGATTGCGAGAACAATCAGTTTTATCTTCATGTTTTGGTACCACATTTTTCGCCGGATTTGGTTTCCTTGTGTTTTGTATGTTCGAGCCTAAGGAATACAGTAAGAACTTAGATACAATGAAAATGAAACTAACCGAAGAGTTTATTCTGCTCATTTAACCGACCTGATCTCGCAAATTCTCAGCCTTGTCCGCAAGACTCGTTATGGCCTCACCCCTTTCGATTGTCTGCGAGACACACAGAATTAAGAGAGTCTGAAATGTGTGCTTTTTGTAATAGAAGAACAAAGTACGCATACAAATGAATAGCCGGTAAAGACCATTTCAGACCTCAATCAAAACTTTGGTTTCTTGAATTCATCCAAAACATATGCTGATTTAAACCATTCAATAAGACATCCGAAAGTTATATAAGTGCACTATTTTCCATGAGGGGGATAAATGCATCTAGGCTTAGAAATTAGCAGAATAATTCCAATCGTCAAGATGGAGAGGGAGAGAAGCGATGGGGGGAAGAGGGTTGGATGGATATCGATTCGTAGAAGAACCTTAACAGAACGTGGAATCAAAAGCATTTACAAAGAAACACCGAATTCGGCACACAAGATGCTCAAAATAGAACGACAAAGCAGTAATGGAGACATTCAAGTGTAGTAACTAATAAATGCTTCCAGCATAGCTGCTTTACCTTGTCAATATTTCCCAACATTATACTTTTAACCTCCGAAACTTGAGCCTTCACTTTCAATAGCTTTTCAATCTCATCAGCATGGTCAATAATATATTTCATGTGCTCTTTCATAATTGGCCTGAAATTAAACTCACACTCTTACTTCCAATTGCAAAAAAGAACATTTAACTACTTAAGTGCTAACAACTCGTAAAAACGGACAGCTTTTCATAGACGCACATACCCGAATTCCTTGTTGAGACTTTTGGCAACAGCTGTGTCTGCCTTACCACCCCCATATCGTTTCTTGAAGTCTGCTTTCATACGTTCCAAAAATGCTATAGATATCTGCTTGCTAAGGGTTTCTTTGGCCACAACACAGTAAGCTGCACATTCCAAATGCATATTGGCGACATATAGAAACGTTAAAAGTTTGCTCATCATGTCCTATCGCGGACAATTCCATATATTCCAAAAGATGTGGAAAGTAACAGCACACATGATGAGTTGAATCAGCAAGTGTTAAACACATAAAGCAATATTGTCTGCAAGACTACTGTAAAGATGGCTAACAGAACAGCTAAATATAGAACAAAAATAGAATAGAAACAGCATCTTAAACCTGTTTCGATGCGCATATCATGTCTCAACACCGTCATAATACAAACCATAAAGGATGAGAAACTCCATTGCCAAGAGTTCAGGGGATTCAAAACTTGGTAAGACTTATCAACAGGATGAGCTAACATCACAAGGAATGATGTCTCGACCTTAAATTAGTAATAAACATCAAGACAGAGAACAACTGAACAAGGAATCTTCCTTAAATGGAATTCTGTCACCTAACAATTGTTGCTACACTATAATCAAACAGAATCAAAATCCAACATATCCAATATATCCAATCCACAAGCCGATCCAAACCAAAGTAAACTGCTGTATTTTCATTTGAAGACACGTGAAAAGAAAATTCATCCACTATTCATCAGATTTTTAACTCAGCTTTTCTCAGCAACAAATCAAACAACAACCAAACTACCCAATAAAGAAGAAACCTTTATCATACAAATCCAACACCCAACAACCAGTTCAAACAAGATCCAACCCACTTCTTCCATTTTCGGCTCCTTCCACTTACCGTAGCCGTCTTCCACAAGGAAATTGAAGGTGTGGTGGTCACAATTGTAAGTGAACTTGTCGTTAGTGGAGGGCAGCCTCTGAAGACACTGAGTGGCGATGGCCGGAAAGTTGCCGGTAAATTCTGTGTACTCGCCCAAAACCATGGTGCCCCGAGCCACGAAGCTGTAAATGAACGATTCCTGACTCATTTTCTGACAAAGGCTTTAGTAAAAATCGAAGCTTTCCGACACAGAACAAAGCTGTGTTTGTGTTTTTATTTTGATTTTCCTTTGAGGCGAAGTATTATGAAACTTTCTGTTTGGATTACCTTCAAAGGAAACGAGTAGACTCGTAATATGTTTGACCAACAACTAGACTTGGTCAAACGACTTTTAAAAGTCTAATTAAGCATTTCTATTTTCCTTTTATTCTAAATTTACTAATATTATTAATCACTTAAGATTTAAATAGAGATGGTATTGGTCCAAGTTGGGCTCGGGTTTAGACATTAAAAAATTAATGCTTCGGTATGAAATCTTCAAATATTTTTTAATTTTTGATAAAGTTTGATTACATAGTTCGACCCAAATTCTAAAAATTTCAAAGAAAAATTTATAAACTTAGTTCGAGATCAACTTGGTTGATTTTGGGCTACCTAAATTTAAACTTAAGTATTATTTCATCTTTAAAAAATAAACAATTTTGATTGATAAAAGATTGTAATCTAATATAATAATCCAATTTGGAAGGTTCTAAGTTTGTAATAAATGAAATTGTAATTTATCTCAATTTTAAATTTGATGATTGATAAGAATATTAAATTAGTTAAAGTTCGAGTTGATTATAATTAATGAACAAAAATTCAAATTGATCGAATTTCATATAATCTTAAAAAATGACAAACAGCTTGAATCGGTGTAATAAAAATACTAAAACGATATCGATTATTAATAACTTAATATTTTGTCAAATCTAATAATTAATTAGAAACATAAATATATTAAAATTTATAAAAGTTCTTTAAATTAAATTTGTAAATTAAATTGCTATATTATAATATAATAATTATATACAAGAAATTACCACAATATATATATATTTATTTTTTTATTCTTAATATGAAAATATTAAATTTTAAATTCACGTAATATTTTATAAATTAAATATTTTACGCGTTTTCACAAATTCAAAAGTCAAAATTGATGCCATGGAAATAACAAATAAAAGATTTGGAAGTGATTTGACATCGTTTGACGGGGCAAATTAAGGGTGTAAAAGGAATAACAATTAAAAAGCCTATGTAGTCGGGCGCTTAATTATCTTTTTTGCATTAAAATTAAATTAATAGTTAAATTATGTGCGATGGAGCAAATTTAATTAATTGCGGCGGCGGTCAATAAGACAAATTTGACCCGAAAAGACCGAGGATTTTTCAGAAACAGAATCAAACATTGTGAATCCAAAGTGGTCAAATGTATCCTGGATTTCAGGTGTCTTGTCTATTACTTTACTTTTCCTTTTTACACCTCTTTTCAAATCATAATAACCGTCTCTACCCTATTCTATTAAATATTATTAGCACATTTATACGAGATCCACACAAATAAATGGTTTAAATTAAGTGATATAGGATTGAAACACCCTAATTAAAACAGGTGCTCCAATTCCTTTTATTTTGTTGCATACAAATACGATCGACAAATAGGTATATTAATAGGTCGAGTCGGGCTCAGGCCGCCCTACGCTAGGTTTAGCCCTACCTGTCAGTGAGCTGACCGGCCCGTAACTGGGGCTATAATCACCCGCCATTTATTTTTTGAAGTAGAAAATTTTCAAAATGATGTCGTTTCGAAAAAATAGCTGGCCTCTAGCGAGCAGGACTAACCCAACTCTCATTTATTTTTAATGCAAAAAATTTTCAAAACGACATCGTTTCAAAAAATGAGTGAGCCACAAGCCGGGCTATTATTGCCATCTATATATGACAAAAAGTGTATTTTGAATAACATTTACAATAAAATATAACTTGGATTTTAACATTTTGAAGTATTTAAATTAAATCTTAACATTTTAAAAAAAATTTAGAATAGATCCTTAAATAGGCAAAAAAAATTAATAGGATTAACTTTCTATTATTTAAATGTCGTATTAATATTGAGATGATATTATTTTTTAAAAATAGAAAGTATGTCTCACTACCACATAATTAACTTTTTTTAAATTAATCATATGATAATAAGACCCATTATTATACATTTAAGATTAGATCCTACTAGCACTTGATAATGAGACTCACTATTATACATTTTAGATAGTAAATCTCACTTATGGTCTGACAATAAAACCTATATTTTATTTAAAAATAAAAAATAATAATGTGTTACATTGATGGACATTTAACTTACGAGTAGTTAATTTTGCTAAAATTTTCATCTATATTGTAGTCTATTTTGAAAACGTTGGGATTCAGTTTGAACTCATCAAAATGTTATTGTATGTTTTGTATTTTATTATAAACGTTAAATATCAAAATGCATTTTTAGCCAAATATAATTTCACAATATATTTTTTGTTTTACATGCATTGTATAATTTCAAATAATTTAAAATTGGTTTTAACCAAAATTAACGGGCTAGGTTGAAGAACTAACTCGATCCAAATTTTGATTCAAATGGTCCGAACACTTTTTCGCATGTTTTAGTTTTCAACTTTAAGAAATTTAAGATAAGAAATCATCATTTTGAGAAATAAAACTTATGTTGAGCATTTCGAACAAAAATCAAGTCACACTCAACCCACATAACTTAAGGTTAGCTAAACTATAAATCGAATTTTAATCATCTTTTAGAGAGATCAAAGTAAGTTCGACCCAGTTTAACTCGCAATAAACATATTTGAAATATCAAATAGAAGTTCATGCTTTTCATATTATTAAGTAATGGTTATAAGCTCCCTATGAAGTAGTCGAGTTGGTGGAGTGGGGGGCACGGGGCTAAATATCCTGTGTTCGAATCCTCTTACCTACGCTCTCTCGATCAAGCATGTTGTACAGGGTTTGTCTAGTACAAAGTACCCAATTGGCATGATTTGCAGGCTATTACATCAATCCGGAAGTTTACTCGATACACTTCTAAAAGATTGGAGCTGCGGGTTCCTCTATTTAAAAAAAACAAAAGTAATGGTTATACATAAGTTGCTTAGTTAAAAAAAAAGTTATTTCTTTGATAGTAATAGACTAATTAAAATTTTAAAACAATACAGCCACACTAATCATTCAATAAAATGTATTAATTTTGATAATACAATTGAAATCTATTCCACCAATTGAAATCTAAGCGGCCGTTTGGTTATACTTCTATTTTTCTGTTGTTTTTAGTTTTTGTTTCTTGTTTTTGGTTTCTGTTTTTTTCCTTTAAAAAAACGAAAACATGTTTGGTTGAGATTTGTAATATAAAAACTGAAAAACAAAAACCTGTTTGATTGAGATTTATATATTAAAAAATTAAAAACAAAAACATATTTGATTTCATCGTCTTTTTCCTAGAAATGAAATCAGAAAAAGACCTAGAAATGAAATCAGAACAACATACAGTTTAGTAGAAAAATGTACATCAAAGATAGATAAAACTAAATGAACTTGAACACAATCTTTAGTAGGAGATACCGAGTAGTAGAACACACTATCTTTCCTTTGTTAAACCATTTATCAGACGGACTTGATTCATCCGAAATATTTTCCTCCGCCGAAAGAAAATCCATCCCCAGTGGAAAATGGAGCATCTACGAGATAGTAATCGTCATCGTGGCCGTTTGATTTGCATGGGAGCCGAAGAACTTTTCTTTGGCCGTGTGGAGTCAATGGTTTAAAGAGTGTGCAAAGATATGATGAAGGGGGTGGAACCAATGTTTTTAAAACTGAACCGGACCGTCCGGTCTGACCGGGAAAACCTGGAACCGGCCAGTCGTCCGGTTCGGTTCTATATGATAACCTCTAAGTTAAAAAACCGGCCGGTTTATGGGAGAACCGGCCGGTTTTTAAGCAACCGGATCTACCGGTTGATCAAATATATCGTATTCGTCACTCTCACTCGTCAGATTTAGTAAAGTAGCTCTCACCCTGCCGACTCTCTCGAATGTTCTCCTTCTCCAT